>CM019148.1:279390012-279543847 GCA_009733165.1 Naja naja
AGATGCCCAGGATTCAAATGTTCTGCTTTAGGGGACAATGTGTATGCATGAAGAAAGACAAAGATGAACATATTAGCATGGGATCCCTGAAATATTGTATTGCGCTCTCTACCTTTCATGGACTTAGTATAAAATGATTAGTGGAAAATTTTTCTCTGCATTTTTATTCCTTTGGTAATCACTGGAAACATCATTGATTTTTTTAAAAAATGGAGCCTATATAGAAACAAATGTTTTCTACTGCAGAAACTTATCCTCAACATATAGAGGGCAATGAAGCCAACAATGGAATGTTGATAGTGGAACTAAATAAATTCATCCTGACATTTCATTTTGTACCATGTTCACAATATGTTAAAAGCACAATATTTGTACAATTCAAGATGGCATTGGTTTTTGAAGCAAACTGTAGAATAGATCATTATTTAGTCCATGAACACTCAAAGCAGAAATGGGGACAAAATTGTACAGAATTACTCAATCTCCTACCCATCCTCCCTATATTCTCACTCCTGATCCATACCAAGCTAAGAAGCTTGAATTATCATGAATAAAAAAATATAGTTGTGTTTACAATCCCATACAGCATGGAAATTTTGTTGTGAGACATTTTTTTCTCTCACTCAGGTAAGGTGGCAACTGTCAAATTTATGAGATTCACAAAAACACCAAGCTCCATTCCCATTTCTAGCCTCAGTAGAAAACAAAAGAAGATATTTTCACCAAAAATAAGTTTAATTTGAAAAGAAAGCCCCACCCCCCAAAAAATTCTTGTGCTACAATCTTAACTTTTCTTTCTGATATTGTATATATATATATATTTATTTATTTATTTGTCAAGCATGTGTTAGATAACAGATATAATTAGAACATGTTTATGATTACATGAAATGGGTACAAATAAAAAAGGCACTGATCAGGACTTTGGATTTTGTTCTCTACTGGAATTGGAGGACTAGCTATTTAAGGCAGTATTTCTCAATTGTGGCAATTTCAAGACTTCTGGACCTCAACTCCCAGAATTCTGGGCATTTAAATTCACATGTCTTAAACTTGCCAAGGTTGAAAAACACTGGTTAAGAGAATGAACAGATGAATTCCCTTGATTGAGTTCTCATAAAAAAGACTTTTGAAACAAAAGAAATCTAATTTTGGAGAGACTCTTCATCCAAAGCATATATCTTTCAATCCTTTTAAGGTAATTTCCTGGATCTTTGCACAGCACTGTTAAAAATTCCAATTCAATATTCAGTATGCAGAATTATTCATTTGTGGAATATTCAGCTGTGCAGTAATGATTCCATGCTCAACGAACAGAGAAGGCTAACCAATAAAAAGAAGAACACATTAACTATGAGGAGCTGCCTCACATGACAGATGACAAGGCTAAAAGGTTTACAGTATTCATAGAATCAAAAACATGCAAAACACAGTGCACATATTTTACTGCTCACATTCTTTGCCAACTCATACCCAGTGTCAGCAAAATGGTGACCACCTGTTTCTGTCTCAACAACAAACTCTCCAATGCCATCCCAAAGGCCTACCTAAATAACAACCTATTCCCTTATGATCCTCATCCCAAATACCTCAGAGTATTTGGATCAGACTCTCTCCTATAAGAAACACCTAGAGAACATGTCCGCTTAAATCAATACCAGGAACAACTTACTCCAGAAACTAGGAGTAAGTAGGTACCTCAACTTCTACTCTCAGAATATCAGCACTAGGGTTGATCTACTCCACAGATGAATACTACACCCCTGTTTGGCTTAATAACTGCCCACTAGCAAGATTGATGGCAGACTAAATGATACAATGAGGATCATAAGTGTTGCATAAAATCTACTCCTATTTGCTGGCTCCCCATCTTGAGCCATATTGCACCACCAGCTCTATGAAGGTAGGAAGCCTTAATGAAGGAGTACAAAATTATGAGAAACCACTTCTTCCTGTGCATGCTGATCTTCCTCATCTATCAATTGGCAGGCTTAAATCAAGGAAGCCCTCTCTGGCACTCGCTCAACAACTGTCTAACAACTTTGACATCAACACACAGTGGAAAGCCAAATGGGCTGCTGAACGCCCCGATACAGGCAGTTACTTAGATGACCCTACACAAAAGATGCCAGGTTTTGACCTTCCTTACCAGCATCGGTCAACTCTGAACAGGATCCATACCCAACATTGTTTAAGTGGGTCTTGTCTGTACCCCTCAATGTGACTGTGGTGCTCCTTGACAAAATATCCATCACATTGTGTCCAAATGTCCAACAAGAGTCCAATGTCTGATTTTTTTCAACATAGACCACCCTGTCCTTGAATGGCTGGGTGGAATGGACAACAATATTTGAACCACTATAAGTCCATGTATTTGCCA
This sequence comes from Naja naja, assembly GCA_009733165.1. NCBI lineage: Eukaryota > Metazoa > Chordata > Lepidosauria > Squamata > Elapidae > Naja > Naja naja. The sequence goes on from CM019148.1 coordinate 279,392,393, forward strand.
TATGCTAAATAAATAAAATAAACTGCTCACATGCAATTTGCTCACATGTAATTTTCTACCTTTTATGGAAAACCTACATGTGATGATGATGTTATCCATTCAGTTGTGTTCAACTCTTTGTGATTCCATAGATCAGGTCTTTCCACATCTTCCAATCTTGCCCTAATTCTTTGATGCTATATGAGTGTATTTTCTAAAAAGTTATTTAAAAATCTGACTTGTCATTTAAAAATGCTGAACTGACATTGCTCTTGACATGTTTATTGAATTTGTGGTAGTTGTTTCTTGTTCATGATTTCTTCATTTGCAGATAATAGAAGGGCTATTTATCATAATTTAAATTTTTAATAATTATAATGTAATTTACATCCCTAACTCTTCTATTTCTTCATAAGTAGAACAAAAAATGTTGGTATATATATATATATAGTGTCATCTTCTTTACCTGTTTGAATATGAGATAGCAGTGATGATCATTGCCATATTTATTGTTGTTATTAATTTCATGAGTACCTTTACTGTGGTTGGCAGACATAATTAAAACAAAAGTTCAAAAAGGTAAATAAGTCCTACAACAAATTATTGCACTAAGTAAAATACAATTCCCTCGAATTCAACAAAATGGCAGTTGCTTGCATAGCACCAAAGCAGAATGGGAAAAACAGATCCAACTGGATCCAGCTTGTAACAAGCAACTGGATGAACGAGGACATTAGAAAGGAAATAAGTTTAAGTGGAAACTCCTGTCCTACTGCTGGTGTGGAGTCATTCCACACAGATTTTGTATATCCACACTATTGGCTAAGAATGATGGTGAGTCAATCTGTTTCAGGCTGGTTTCAATTCATTTTTAAGTCTATCTTATCCTATTTGCACATTGATTGGCCATTTTATTATATGTATATGTATATTTTTAATTCATTCTTAAGTCCATCTTACCCTACTTGCATATTGATTGGCCATTTTATATTATGTGTATGTGTGTGTGTGGGGATATATGTATGTACTGCTGACCCATCTGGAAACATCCTGAGATTGGTTCTTTCCTTGATCTTTGGAAAGGTGCTTCAAATGGAATTATAAGAATTGACAACATTCTAGTCTTTAAGAAATACTTGGACATCAAAGAAAGTTGATACATTTATATTGTGGTAGAATTCTTTCCATGCTTTATAAAGTTTCTCAAGATCCTTATTATCTTTCCGCTAATACATTTTAAAATCATTTAAATATATTTCTTTATTGATATGAAAATATGCATTTTAAATGCACATTTAAAATATGCATAAATACACATTTGAGGTCAGATAATGTTGGCTTGATTAAAATTTACAGTAAATGAACCTTTGACTCTTGCCTATAAGGCCAAGTACATAATCATATGTCTGTATTTTACCTTTCCCTAAAAATAATAAGGTGATTTTAGTCTATGAAAATCTATGCCTTGACAATGGTAACCCATTATTCCTGGAGAAGATATGGAGAAAAAAACAAAACAAAAACAAAGAACAAAAACAAATAAGGGCAAATAAATAGGGAAGCATAGGAATGCAGTCTACAATTAAACATTATTGCTTCATATATCCTTGTTTAAGAAAGAGTGATAAATTTAACTTTTGGGGCAGTAAAATGCCAGATATTATTTGAAATAACGATAAAAGGCATCTCTGAAGAAAATGGACACAAGAATGTATTTCACTTCAGGCAAGGTAGATATAGAAATGCTACCTGTTCTTATTGGGAACATAAATTGAAAGTATAAGTACATGTACATTTTTTCTATTTGAACGTTTTGATGTGTTTAGGTGATACATCAGTTCCTAATAGCATGTACCAAAGAAAAACCAAAAAGGTCTAAAGAAAACAAATTCTAAATTATGCCATTCTTGAATATCAAATATGTGGGAAAAGAGAGTCCTTGAATATCATGTGAGCATCCAGGCTTTTGAATTTATATTCATATTCTACAATAAAAATGCAAAGAAAGGAATTCAGCAAAGTGAAAGGAAAGATCATGCTGTTTCTTAAATTGTTCACACATTCCTATTTGCATTAAAAAGAAGGATATTTCAGAAATGCAAAGTTATATAGCTTTAGAAGGAAGGAATCTCACAGACTTAGCAGTTGTAGTTCTTGGGTGGCTTCACATTAATTTACTGAAAACTGGCTTCAGGAATATTATGCTTAGCAGAATTAAACATATTTTCTTAAGCAGCGACCACTGGAAAACTTTAAAATAACACACAAGTCAAATTACTTTGACAAAATCTATATCCGGATATTTTTTTTTAATTCACATTTATAAGCCGCCCTTCTCCGGAGACTCAGGATGGCTTACAATCTTTGGAGCACAACTCAATGTGCTCAGCAATAGCCTTCATTCTATTGTACGTGCCTGCTTATTACTAGGGCTTTTGCCCCCCCCCCACCAAGCGGCATTTTTACAAAGTCAGCTTATTGCCCCCAACAATCTTGGGTCCTCAATTTACTTACCTCGGGAGGATAGAAGGCTGAGTCAACCTTGAGCCTGGTGGGATTCGAGCCTGCACTAATTGCAGGCAGCTGGAGCTAAGTGCTAGGTGTTTAACAGTCTGCACCACCATATAAACCAGAAGGATAAACAAAAGCACACTTTTATAACTGACTGACTTATTAACTGACATAATTTTGCTGTTAAAGTGGAAATATTTTTTAAATTTAACTATATATTTCCCATAAACATTCTATGGCTATATAAAATCCAGCATAAGCTGAAACTCCAAGTAAGGTTGAGGGATAAATAATTTTAAATCCGATGTAATTCATGCTACTAAAATGATTTATCCTTGAGCCTTTATAATATCCTTCCCAGCTGAAACATATGCATAATTGTAGATAAAAATGTGTTATTGAAAAGGTTACTTTTAAAAGTATATTAGGCAAAAGGAATAAAAATGAAGATATGAAAAAATATGCATAAGTGACTTTTCTTCAGAAATGGAGTTGAACAATGAAAAAAAATAGAAAATCAATATATTTAAAATAGCTTTGAAGTAGTTTTCTGGAAATCATGGAATATTACACCAGGAAAAAAATAGGGATGAAATGGGCAAGAAAGAATCAAATCATCCTTTCAGAAGATAAGCATTTTTGATGAAATACCAGCTAAGTAAAATGAGACTTCTTGATCTTCACTATTAGGATCCCATTTCCAGCTTGTTGTTTTGTCTAAAATGCAGCTGGCCATGAAATATTTCTCATTGATAGAACTTTAGAATTTCATAAAATAAAACAATTTCAATAGATATAAGTAAACAAACAAACTCCAGTAAAATATGACACCATAGTTTTATCGGAAAAGATTAGCTTCCTTACTTTAGCATAATTTCTGAAATCTGAGTTTCATTTCAAAGCAGCAACTTTAATTCACTAACCAGGTGAGGGAGGAAAAGGGGTAAACTTTCCTTGCTTTAAGTCGGTATCTTAAAATGGTGTACGTTGGAAAACATTGAAGTACTGTGAATTCCTTTTGGCATCCTTAAGATGCTGGGTTGTCAACCAGAAGGTTGAGAGTTTGAGACTCAAGCACCATATGGTGGAGTGAGCTCCCATTGCCTTTCTTGGCTCCTATCAACTTAGCAGTCCAAATACATGCAAATCAGTGGTGGGATTCAAATATTTTTACCACCGGTTTGATGGACATGGCTTGGTGGGCGCACTTTGCTCACGTGCACACTCTTTGCGTGTGCGCACATGCCAAATGCGCACTTTCGGCAGGCACAGAGGCATTTACGCAGGTCCAGAGGCATTCTAACTCACCTCCTGCAAGCCTGCACAATCCCGGTCGCTTCAGCAGCTGCCATGCAGCACTCTTCTGTGCCACTCAAAGCAGCTGCTCTTCAAATTCAGAGGATAAAGGTGAGTATGGGAGCCTGGGCAGGTGGGCAGGTGGGCCCAACAGCAGAGCAGCAGAGACAACTGGTTCAGTCTCTGCTGATCATCACTGCTACCGGCTGAGCAGAACCGGGCCGAACCGGTAGAATACCACCACTGATGCAAATGCAAGTAGATAAATAGGCACCTCTTCAGTGGGAAAGTAACAGCATTCCTGTACCTTGTTTTATAGTCATGCTGGCCACATGGCCACAGAAGCATCTTCAGACAATGCTGGCTCTCTCAGCTAAGAAATGGGCATAAGCACCTCCCCCTAGAGTTGGACATAACTGGACAGGGGAAACCTTTACCTTTTTTCACCCTTGTTACAGCTGCCCAAACTTCTCTTTCCTATTCAGCCTGATGCTTATAAATCCCTCCTGCCACTCTTTCAATTTTCTTCTTGTTGCAGTCTTCCACTTTCCTCTTTATCATTATTTCCTCTGCATGCTGGGCTTAGATCAAAGAGTCACTACTTTGCATAGAAGCCTCAGGCTCTCTAAATATGATTACTCCTTTTTTAAAAAAACAAACGAACAGAATGCATTAAAAGAAATGACTCTCCAATTTCACATAAGGGTCTGGAATCATCATGCCAACTTGCAATCAACATTTTAAAAAAACAAACTGGTAAGTTTGTTCAGATAAGAGCATGAGGAAGACATTGTCTGGTGGCCCACTAGGAGCTGTGGTGGCTCAGTGGTTAGAATGCAGTATTGCAGGCTAACTCTGCCCATAGCCAGGAGTTTGATCCTGACCAGCTCAAGCTTGACTCAGCCCTTCTATCCTTCTGAGGTCAGTAAAATGAGGACCCTGATTGTTGGAGGAAATATGTTGACAATGTAAACTACCAACGGGTGCTATAAAACATTATGGAAAGCGCAGTCATTCAGTTCCTAGTCATCTCATGACTGGGCTACTGTAATGTGTTCTACATGGGGCTATCTTTATCAGAGTGCAGCAGCATTGGGCCCCTCAAGAATGGGGCCCCTGTAACACCAGTGTTCCACAAGCTGCATTGGTTACCAGTCTGCTTCCAGGTACAATTCAAGATGTTGGTGATCACCTTGAAAGCCCTTCATGGTTCAGCTTACTTGAGGGACCATCTCACCCCACTTGGATTGCCCCATACCAATTGTGTCAGCAGAAGAGGCATGCTGCAGGTTTAGACAGTTTGATTATTCTGGCTGGTGGAATCCAAGAGGAGGGCCTTCTCTGCTGTTGCTCCTGCCCTTTGGAACATCTTGCCCCACAGATGTGAGGTTGACCCCAACCCTCCTATCTTTTTGTAAGGGCCTAAAGGCATGGCTTTGCCAGTCAGCTTGGGTTTATGTTTTAGTTTTTATGTTACTTTTTATATATGTTTAACTGCCCAGAGTTACCCTATGATAAGATGGGTGACCAATAAATTATATAAATGAATAAATAAATGTAAATATAAGTCTACGTGCTATTCTTTTGCTACTATCCATTATTGTGTGGCCCTTGTGGGGCAAACATAAGCATACAGCTTGATTACTTGACTAGCGCTTGTGTTTACCAGTTTAGAATAATAACAATAGAATAGAAATTTTTATTGGCCAAGTGTGATTGGACACACAAGGAATTTGTCTTGGTGCAAATGCTCTCAGAAAACATAAAAGAAAAGATACATTCATCAAGGGTCAAGAATCATAAGGTACAACACTTAATAATAGTCATAGGGTACAATAAGCAATCAAATCATACTAGGAAACAGTCAATATAAATCGTAAGGATACAAGCAACAAAGTTACAGTCATACAGTCACAAGTGGGAGGGGATGGGTGATAAGGAGTGATGAGAAGGTTAATAGTAATAGTAGTGCAGGAAGCCCGATTGGTACAGATCTAGGTAATCGGCTTCCTCCAGGAACCCCGGAAGCTGTCGGGCCACCACGCTCTCAACAACCTTCGCAACAAAGCGAAGGTTGGAGATAGGATGAAAGTTATTCAAAATGACTGGGACCAAGGCAGGCTTCTTAAGGAGGGGCCTCACCACTGCCTCCTTCAAGGCAGCGGGGAAGGATCCCTCACTCAACAAAGCATTGACCACTTCCTGGAGCTAGCCACATGTAACCTCCTAGGCGGCATAAACCAGCCAGGAGGGACATGCGTCCAATAAATATGTGGTGGAACTCAGCCTCTACATGATCCTGTCTACTTCATCTAAGGTCACAGGCTCAAGCTCATCCCAGGTAGTATCAACAAGACCCATCATTACTCCCTCATCCAAGTCTAGCCAGTCGGAGTCCAAGCTGGCCCAGATCTGAGCGATCTTATCCAGCAGATGCTGACTAAACTCCTCGGCCCTCCCCTGCAAAGGGTCCTCCCTCACCCCCTGATTAAGGAGGGAATGGGTGACCCTAAACAAGGTGGCCAGGCGATTATCTGTGGATGCAATGAGAGCAGAGAAGTAAGCATACTTTGCCGCTCCCATTGCCATCAGATAAGTCCTTGTAAAGGCTCTTAACTGAGATCGGTCAGATTCAGACCGACTGGACCTCCAACTGCTCTCTTTTGATGTTAGATGTCCATTTTAGGTCTTGTGATATGATAGAACCTAGAAATTTGAAGGCCTCTACTATTGATACTGTGTTGTCGAGTATTGTAAGAGGTGGTAGTATGGGAGGGCTTCTTCTAAAGTCTACCACCATTTCTATGGTTTTGAGTGTGTTCAGTTCCAGATTGTTCCAGTTACACCATGAGGCAAGTTGTACAACCTCCTGTCTGTATGCGGATTCGTCATTGTCTCAAATGAGACCAATCACTGTTGTGTCATCTGCAAACTTCAGTATTTTAACAGATGGATCATTTGAGATGCAGTCATTGGTATATAGGGAGAAGAGAAGTGGAGAAAACACACAGCCTTGGGGGGGGGCTGTGCTAATTGTACAGGTATCAGATGTGATTCTACCTAGCTTCACCTGCTGTTTCCTGTCTGTTAGGAAGCTTATGATCCACTTACAAGTGTGTTCAGGTACCACTAGCTAGTTTAATTTAGTTAGAAGAATGTCTGGAATGATGGTATTGAATGCTGAACTGAAGTCTACAAAGTTTACTGAGTCTTCCAAACAAAACAGTCATCTTTTAAAGATAATTTAACATTCAATGAATTGAGGTGAAGATCTATCAAGTAATTATTCTTAAACCACGGGATAGAATGGTAGTTACGTTAGAACACAAAAACCAGCTTTTATTTAGACAATTAACACACTACATAAAAGTTATAAAAAACAAACAAGTCTCCAGATCTGCATTTTGAAATATCAAAAATTCTCATTCTTGCTATTTCCCTAATATATAGGCTTTCTTGACATTTGAAAATAGAGCTTAAAATGATCCCTTAATTATTCACTTTAAATTAGACTTTATCCCTGAATTGCTGCAAGCTATTTCTAACTGCTTGTCATCTTTAGCAATAATTTGTTTCAAGGCTGAGCTTCTTACACCAAAAAAGGCATTTCTCATTAAAAGGCCATTTATAATTTTTATGTTTCTTTGAATTTTTGTCTAGAATCTGAAAGAAAATCTGGGCTAATTTCTCTCAATTGCTTATCTTCTGTCTTGATTAAAATCCAATGTCTTTTTCTCAGCAAAAAATTGCCCAGGAAATGCCTACTATTTTCAAAATAAATGTTTAAGGAAAACGATAATTTTTTTAAAATGAGAAAATAATTTTTTTCATAGGCAGGCAGTGTGGTAACTAGGTTTTAGAATTATCTTTGAAAGATTGCCTGCCAGTTTAAATTTTGAGGTGGGTCTCTGAAGATAAAGATATTTGGGGTAATGCGAAGGGATAGGAAGAAACTAGCATAGCAATGAGTGTTGCAGAAGGGTTACTCATGAGTTTTAAAAGCAGAGGGAGAAAGCAAAAGAATGTCCAAATGAGGAAAGAGTTTGGTGACAGCACAAAATCAAAACGTTGCTTAAAGATCTTCCTTGAGTGTTGGGATTTAACACTGATTCTGAAGAACTAACTAACTAAATAAAATACATCTACTGCAGGATGCATCACAGCCTGTTCTGGTCCTCATTACTGCATTAACTAGACTGGGAATAGTTCAAAGGTTGCCAGCAGCATTTATTGGATTATATTTTTCTAAAGCCAGTTGTGACATTTTCTGAATAAACAAGAATTCTTTAAAGCTGTTTTCCAATATTTAATCTTATGCCTTCTACAGGTTTATTTCAATCCCATGTTGCAGTGAGAATTAAGATTCAATAAATAGTGCATAGTGACAAAAGAACTATATAATAAAAATGTTTAATTCTGTTCCGGAGAGATATTTTATTACTCAAACACATATTTTGCATACATACAGTATGCCAGCCTAATTTACACATAGGTTGCCCCAGTAGTATTCTTGGGCTCGTTAACTAAAAATCTAAAACTATAGGATTTTTTTCCAACTCTCTTTGCTATTGTCACTCCCTGCAGGTTTTCTTCCATCAGTTTAAGAACATTTGGGAATTCTCTGCCACTAATTGGGAGACAGAATAAGAAGAATGTGGAATTTGTATGACTTCTTCCCTTGCTCATATTCTGAGAAATCTCCACCACTGTTTTATCACAAATCAGAAGATAAATTAAGTATCCAGCCTGACTGTGTGATTTGATTTTCTGTTTAGAATGAATGTATTAGAGTTAGGAAGTAATTTTACAGATCGTATCTTATTTCTCCTCCTTTCAGTAGCTCACTAGTGGTATTTTTATTCCTTGATCTTGAACTGCACGTTTTTGAGGATAAGAGATGGGATGGTCAGAATTATGAACTAGATTTTATCTGAAAATAAGACCCTCCAATCCAGCATGTGTTTTCTACTGATCAACAAGGTGTTGTATTTTTTGGATTTGGAGCTTCATTATAAAGATAGGATGTGAAGATAATTGTGAACTACATCTCAAAAAGCGAAGTCCTTAATAATTGTGTTTCACTTACTTTCTTCATTGAAGGGGTGGGTGGATGTCCAGCTGGAAAAATGGAATATGGAAAAGATTTTGTCTCTATCTACATCTTTCCTATTTAACCCAAATATTTCTTCCATCTCTACTAACTTTTCCTGTCATCTCCCCAGGGAGAGATGCCCAAGCCCCTATCTTCTCTTTAAAAATTTCTTTCTTTTTGTCCAATCCCATTTTTTGATCTCTTAATATATATAGTCCCTGATTTGGTTCATAAGTCTTTATTGACTTCTCCTTGTCTCCTCGTTCTTCTTGTTGTTTTATCTGATCTGTTTTTTCTTCTGGTCTTTCTATTATTTCCTCTGTTTCTTGTGTTTTCTGATCTTTACTATGATTTCCCCAGAATGTCCTGCATTGTCTTTTATCTCCCTGTGATTCTTGTCAATGTATCATAAATACTTTGAAGCATCAACACCATTTCTTTTTGAAATCCAGTCATCTCCCCCTGGTGCAACTTCTTGTCTTTTAATAGGTCCAAATATTGCTCAATAGCCTGTCAGTAGTTTGCCACTGCCCCAGAGTCTCAATTGTCTATTACCTCCAAGAGCCAGCTTAAAAACCATTTGCTCAGTCCTGGTATTGCTCCTCAGGAGGATGCAATGGTTATAATTCTTTGTATCACACCATTAGTTAGTTAGTTCCATTTAAATGATCCAGGAAGATTTCCAAAGGTCTCTTTAAATCCATTCTGTAAGTTCAGTCATAGATCCTAGTATTTAAAAATCATTTGCTTTAAATGTCTTTCATAATCTCACAATTAAACCTCCAACAGCCATAAAGTAAAAATATAGCACAGTAAATAACACAGCAGACCTCCAGGTGTTATTTAATTCCACTTCTGTATTCTTGCCTTATCAGCACTTTCAAAAGTTGTAGGAGTTTATTATATATTCCATTCACTAGTAGATGGCACTTTCAGCTAAGATTTCAATATTGCATAAAATCTGACCAATCTTTATTTCCGTTTTTTACAAATAGTATTCAAAAAAGTGATACCAGCATTTTAAAATGCCTAACCAAAATATTGCCAATAAAATTTAAAATCCTAATCTTTCTGTATTTTAAGGATTTTGCCTTCTTCCTTTTGTTCCTTTTTTGGGGGGTCTGCAGTTTTTGTCTCTGTAATTAATCACCACTTTGATAAGCATTTCAAAGAGTCTCTTTTCCAAGGTTTATTTTTTTTGGGGTTAGGTACTAAGTAAAAAAAGAATCATCTCACTCAGTTCCAATCATTGTTCTTCTACACTGCTCCAGCACATTTTTGTCTCTTCAGCTGCCCCAGCTTCACGGCAGCCATAATGGTTGCCTCTCCTCTTCATCGTTGGATTGGGGGGAAATCCCTGGGTCCAGCTGGAGAATCTCCACTCTCTGAGACCTACAGGGTGCCCCTCCTTTATTTGTCACCTCTACAAGGTGACTTTAGCCCCCTGGGGGCCTTCCAACAAGGAGGATTTAACACAAGTTTGCGGAGGTCCACTCCTCGCATCCAATCCTGTCATGGCATGAAACCAGAAGTCCTGGCATCCCCGAAGAGAGCTTACTCCCTATCATTCTTCCCCTACTCTGTACAACAGCTGAAGTGTGAGGCATTTAAGGCATCAATGAAGCTTACCAAGTTGTATCTCCACATTTAAAAAAAAATATTCCATCAATTTCTTTGAGATATGATAATAAGCATGTAAGTGATTCTTTACTTTACCACTAGTCTAAGCTTGAGCTGTGGTGGCACACTGGTTAGAATGCAATATTGCATACTAATTCAACTTACTGCCAGGAATTCCATCCTGACCAGCTCAAGGTTGACTCAGCCTTCCATCTTTTCCAAATAGGTAAAATGAAGACTCAGATTGTTTGGGGGGTATATGCTGACTCTGTAAACTACTTAGAGAGGGTAATGATGCACCATGAAGTGGCATATAAATCTAAGTGCTATTGCTACAGCTATTACTGTTTACATTATGTGCCATTATTTCTCTGCATTGAATGCAAGCTCAGTGACATTGATGTAGAGATTCAAGAGGAAATAAAAAATGTCCAACGTGGGCTGAGATTTCAATTCTTGCAGCTTCTACTATAATGAACTAGACAACACATACATGAAATAAATGAAGCTGTCATTCCTATAAACCAAATGTCACCAGAATGGTTTTGGTCAGGGCAGTGTGCTAGTACACACAGATTGAAACAGACCTTTCAACAATTCTGTGGCCATTAATTACAAATGCAATGAAGCTTACCACTAGTCTTCTTGGAACACAGGAGCCAAGATGAAAAACACAGTTAGATATACAATCAGCATCTTCCTAGAGCGAACTGTCATTTCAGGCTTACACTACAATGATTTTTAGTCTTCTCCTTGAAAAAAACTGGGCTGCAATAGTTCACATTAATTAGAAAGCCCTCTGCACCTCTAAAATTATGAAGGAAGCATTGGGTTCATTAAGAACATAATGCAGCATCCCAGAGAAGGATTTCAAATGAAAGAAAATAAACTAAGTTTCCACTGCTTTTTTGTTATGGTGAAATCATAAAGTAAAAAAAACCCTTGTAAAATTGAGAGTAAATAAATTTCTCTACCAAGGGCAGATTTACCAAAAACAAACAAACAAAAAAACCCCCAAAACCCCCACAGAAGCATCAGAGGCTGAAAATCAATGAAAAAGAATAACTCTGAAACAATTTGTGCCACCTTTTGCAGCATTTTTTAATAAGAACAACAAAACAAGATTTTGGATATTCTGAGAACTCAGGATTTGAGGAACATTTACCATGAATGTGTGAGATATTAACTTCAGCCCTATATATTTTATTGTTTACAGGTGAAACTCAAAAAATTAGAATATCATGCAAAAGTTCATTTATTTCAGTAATGCAACTTAAAAGGTGAAACTAATATATGAGATAGACTCATTATATGCAAAGCAAGATAGTTCAAGCCATGATTTGCCATAATTGTGATGATTATGGCTGACAGCTCATGAAAACCCCAAATCCACAATCTCAGAAAATTAGAATATTACATGCAATCAATAAAACAAGGATTGTACATAGAACAATATCAGACCTCTGAAAAGTATGCATATGTAGTCAGTATTTGGTTTGGACCCCTTTTGCAGCAATTACTGTCTCAATGCAGTGTGGCATGGAAGCTATCAGCCTGTGGCACTGCTGAGGTGTTATGGAAGACCAGGATGCTTCAATAGCGGCTTTCAGCTCTTCTGCATTGTTCGGTCTCATGTCTCTCATCTTTCTCTTGGCAATGCCCCATAGATTCTCTATGGTTCAGGTCAGGCGAGTTTGCTGGCCAATCAAGCATAGTAATCCCACGGTCATTGAACCAGGTTTTGGTGCTTTTGGCAGTGTGGGCAGGTGCCAAGTCCTGCTGGAAAATGAAGTCAGCATCCCCATAAAGCTCGTCTATGGAAGGAAGCATGAAGTGCTCCAAAATCTCCTGGTAGATGGCTGCATTGACCCTGGCCTTAATGAAGCACAGTGGACCAACACCAGCAGATGACATGGCTCCCCAAATCAACACAGACTGTGGAAACTTCACACTAGACTTCAAGCATCTTGCAGCATATGCCTCTCCATTCTTCCTCCAGACTCTGGGTCCTTGGTTTTCAAATGAGATGCAAAAGTTGCTCTCATTAGAAAAGAGGACTTTGGACCACTGAGCAACAGACCAGGTCTGTTTTTCTTTAGCCCAGGTAAGACACTTCTGATGTTGTTTGTTGTTCAGGAGTGGCTTGACAAGAGGAACACGACATTTGAAGCCCATGTCCAGGATCCGTCTGTGTGTGGTGGCTCTTGATGCACTGACTCCAGCCTCAGTCCACTCCTTGTGAAAATCCCCAACACATTTGAATGGCCTTTTCCTGACAATCCTCTCCAGGCTGTGGTTATCCCTGCTGCTTGTGCACCTTTTTCTTCCACACTTTTCCCTTCCACATAACTTTCTATTAATGTGCTTTGATACAGCACTTTGGAAACATCCAACTTCTTTTGCAATTACCTTTTGAGGCTTTCCCTCCTTATGGAGGGTGTCAATGATGGCTTTCTGCACAACTGGCAGGTCAGCAGTCTTTCCCATGATTGTGATTCCTACTGAACCAGACTGAGAGACCATTTAAAAGCTCAGGAACCCTCTGCAGATGTTATGGCTTAATTAGCTGATTAGAGTGGGACACTTTGAGCCTAGAATATTGCACCTTTTCACAATATTCTAATTTTCTGAGATTGTGGATTTGGGGTTTTCATGAGCTGTAAGCCATAATCGTCATAATTATGGCAAATCACGGCTTGAACTATCTTTGCATGTAATGAGTCTATCTCATATATTAGTTTCACCTTTTAAGTTGCATTATGGAAATAAATGAACTTTTGCATGATATTCTAATTTTTTGAGTTTCACCTGTAGTATTTCCTTTTAATTATTGTAAAATATACGAGGAAAGCAGTTACAGATTTTTACAATTGGGACTACAATTTCTACTGCTAAGCAAGTTAGTGGTTAAGTGACCCAGGCCTGTGTTTTTGTGTGTTTTTGCCACACTAAATCACTTTTTTCAATAGCCTTGTAACTTCTAATGGTCACTAAACAAAGAGTTGTAAGTGGAGAACTATGCCTGTCTGTTTACCTGTCTATAATTGTCATCATTGTCATCATCATTAACATTGTACATATGTAGTCCTCGCTTTCTTCTGTGAAGAATTTTAAGGCTTTTGACTGCGTGCTTGCTTGTGAATGCATCTTTTATAGTTGATCTATTTACAAATCTTAATAACAAGAGTATGATAGATAAGAATGTCATTTATTCAGCAATGAAGCTACCTCATTCTCTCTAAAAACACCAAACATAAAGATTGCCTTTTAGATCAATTTAAACTACCAAATCCAGTTTATTTATTTCCTAATATCTAAACCAGCCAGATGCCCCTTAGGCAGAGTACAACTATCAGAGTATCATTCAATGTCTACAATAGATTTTTAGATTTGATATTATTATATTGAAAAGATACTTGCCCAGAGAGGTATCAGTTCAACTATCATACCCAATTCCTAAAACATATTTATTTTAGTAGCAAAAATCTTAAAATCAGATTCTGGCTCAACAAATTCACATTCTATTAGCTGGACAATGAATTAATAGTAACCATTAATAGGGAAAAACCATTATGCAAACCACAGACATTTTCAGAATAGCAGTCATTTCTCAGAATAACAAAACCAGCATAGTTCTATCAAAACACAAGCTCTATCTCTCCTCATTGCTATATATAATGTTATAACATAATTATGTACAAAAGAAGTGGCACTTCTTTTCAATAGCATCACACTGCTTTCATCATTTGCCGTTTTCTTTACCTCTCACCATAGAGAGGTGCACTGCCACTGACAGAATCCAAGATAATAAAATAATTTAAAGCACAGATGTAATGTAAGGTTGAGATTGCTATATACTGCCGAGTTTCTACCCTGTCAGATACTGCTTTATCTATTTCAATGGTGAACATAAGTAACATAGCATACAGCATAACATAAAACATCACAACACCACACAATATGCTCTTAGGTAAGCGGTAAAACATTTCTGAAATGCACACTGTTGCAATCCCATTAAAGGCAGCATTAGTCCTTGGACTCAATCAATACCAACCTATTAAAAAAAACTATGCAAGGAAGACAAGTGTCAGATCTATGAATACAAGGGGAGTAAAATAATTTTGACTGGTACTCCATCTGGTAGCCACAGCCTGATAGACAGGGGTGGGATTCTACCGGTTCAGACTGGTTCTATAGAACTGGTTGTTATGATTCTGTGCAGTTCAGAGAACCAGCAGATCATGCCACTAGATGGCTCTGCCCTCTCAGCCCACCCCTTGCCTCCCTGCCCAGTCAGTCCTTATTGCACATGCCCAAAATCACTGACTGAATTCTCCCCTGCCTAGACACTCCTTAAGGTATTTCTGTGCTGGGATTCCCCTTGCTCTCTTACTGCTTCACCCAGAAGGCTTTCCCGAGGCCCAGGAGGCAAAAAGGAGTGTGTGGGGGGTGGGTGGGGGAGATGCTTCCTGTGCTCCATTTTTTCCCTTCCTGGAGCAAAAATGCCCTCTAGGAGGCCTGGGAGGCCCCAAAATGGAGCACAGGAGGATGCTGTGCCTCCCCATGCTCTGTTTTTTACCTCCCTGGGCCCCAGGGAAGTCTTCTGGGAGCAAAAACGCCCACCCAGGAGGCTTACTGAGGCCCAGGAGGCAAAAAAAACTGGGGGGAGTGGGTTTGCTGCAAAAGAAAACGAAAAAGAAAAAAAAGAAAAAGCCACACCCACCCAGTCACATGACCACGCCCACCTAGCCATGCCCACAGAACTGGTTGTTAAAAAATTTGAATCCCACCTCTGCTGATAGACCACTCTCCTCATCTCTCAAGAAATGCAAGTGTTATTCAAATAGGCAGATTGGAGATATATATGTACATACGTTTTCACATGCCGTTTGTTCTTTCAGATTCAAAATAATAATAATAATAGTAATAATAATAACAACAACAATAAAAATAATATAGAATAGTATTTAAACAACAGCAAAAATGACAAAAAAGCGAAACTACAGAGGTTTTTTTTTGTTAAAGCCTGACATATTTAAACAGAATAAAAGTACCCTCATCTCAACCAGCATCTTAAACCAAGGGTCTCCAAACCTGGTGACTTTAAGTGTGGACTTCAACCCCCAGAATTCCTCAGCCAGCATAAGATCCCTGTATAGCTCAAAGCCTGGGAAACCATCCAAGTTTCCCAGGCCTTGATAGGAGCACTATGGATGTCCAGGGGAATATGGCAGGGGCCATCAACAAGACTGCCTCCAAAAAGTGACATGTCCACAAGTTATACTATGCACAAGGTGATATAGTTTAATTGACAGTCGACCCAGATCATCTTCACTCTATCTGACTTTTGCAGGCAAGTGGAAACATACAGAGAAAGGTGACCTCTCAAGTACCTAGCCTGAGAAGAAGAAAAGATAATAAATTGGCATTTGGCTCACATTGGGAGATGGGAGTCTGAAAAGAATAAAATGGCAAGTAGTACATTACATAAAGAACATGATTATGGCTTGGCCTTCACTGAACAGGTATGTCTTTTCCTGCAAAACATTCCAGATTTAATCTGTGGAATTTCAAAATATTAGCAGTTATACTTTTGAAAACTACTGCTTGTCAATGAAAGCAATAAAACTTTATATGTAAAGATTTGAATTATGATGAAGCAATTCCCTGTGTTTCTAACTAGAATGAAACTGAGTGTAGATTTACTCTGAGCATGTTCTCTTTTCCTTTTTGTTTGAATGTCAATACATCAATTTCTGTAACAATCTATTTCTCCAACCAGTGAGGCATTTTGTATCAATTCTATTTCCGAAGCATTCTTTTCTATTTACTCAGCAAGATCCAGTGGAAATCTTTTGAGCTCAGTATGTGTTCGTTTGGCCTTTGTTATTCTCTATTGAAGCCAAATAAAAGAAATTTATAAAAGAAGAAAGATTAAGGTCATATTTCATTTACTCAAGAGATTTATTGCTTAATTCTCAATTCTGATTATAAATGAATTCAAGACACAAAGACTGAATGTCATCTAATCTTAATATCTGGGGGTGTTGTGATTTTATCAAGTAGAGGTGGTGAAAAAGTTTTAATTCTTACTAAAGGAAATTCTAACATAGACTGAAAAAGTCAAAGAAGAAACAATGACTCTCTATAATACTATCCAGTTACAGCATTGGAATAGTAGTCATCCTTATGACAGGTGACAAATCACATTTGTGACTAACATATATCACGTCAGCAGATGGCAGTAGCTGAACAACTGCAGAGACATACACATAAGGCTGAATGGCCACTCAGTCTTGTTTCAAAGTAATTACAAAGATCCGTTTTGAAAGTGATCAAGGCTGGCCCATGCAATGAGAAGATGGATCATTTGTCCCAGATTCAAATCATAGGGAAAATATCACTGCAATGTTAAGAGAGGGCAAATTAGAGGGAAGTACTGGAAAAGAAATGACTAGGTTGGGAGACACTGTGTTAAAAGTCAGTGCTATTATACAGGAAGACTGAATCATACACCACTATTTTGGATAGGTTGCTGCAAGACCATGTAGGAATGAAATGTAAATGTTGCCATGTAGGGCTTTACCTGCATCTTTAATATAATTCAACAGCAATTGATAACTAGTTCAGTTCATCAAGCAGAGATATTACACCAACATACTGAAGCATGCCCATCACTGCCCATGTTGTTGTATTCTGGACCAGCTTCCAGGTAGTTTTGAAGGGCAACCACCTGTAGATCCAATTGTAGTAATCGAGCTGTGAGATGATCAGGGAGTAAGTGACTATCTGAAGCCACCCCACCCCTGTATCCAGAAAAGTGTGCAACTGGTGCACCAGATGAAACTGGACCAAAAAAAAAACCCACCTCTTGCTGAATACACGATGCTGCACTTAATTCTTTCAGTTTTGCTAAAATTTGATTGAATTGACAACTGTAAAATTCTTGTAAGATGTTACTGCCTTTTAAAATCACAATGATTGTAGCTAAGGTGTGAAATACTCATTTATATGATATGTATATAATGAACTCACCAGGGAAAAGTAGGCCTCCCCTCCAAGCTGTGCCTTACAGTTAAACTGATGGTATAAAATGGTCTCTTCAAGTTTTTTCCTTAGATATATTTCTTTCTTTTTAGATCTTTAAATCTTAATGCAGCAACTGAAAAAATGAACAGGTCTTCTCAAGTGCAATTGGGAAAAATTATTTATTATATATTTATACTTTATCTGTTTCTGTCAAAGTCTGGGACAGACTATTTAGTATTTCACTGAGTGTGAGCTTGCATAAAATGTCTTCTGTTTTGTTTCAAACTAAGAATAAAATTGAGAACACCTGGAGTTTTATCTGTTCTGCTTGGGCCAAAAGTTACACATTTTTTCAAATGATTTGCCATAGGGAATTATGGGAACTCAGAAGAAGCCTCAGTTCTTTCAGTTTTTGTTCCAGGGCCATAGAAGAAGTATAGACTTAAGCCCATATTGACTGTAAATCCTGAAATTTACCCGAATTAGTTAAGTAGTATTTTGTTTTTTAAAAAAACATTTTAAAAATTCATATAAGAAACATGGAAGCAATACTTTAAGGAAAATTTTTCAGTTGCCTGCACAAATAGCCATTGAACCCTAGCAATATACCATGTGATTTACCACACAGACTTTAAACAACAACAACAACAAAATAATCTTCTCTGATTTGCAGCTTTAAAGTTTTCCTTCTTTCTCATGTATAAATATAGAGTACATGTCTTCACTGGCATCCTGACAACAATGTACAATAAACAAGCTATAGGAGTATAGTTTTCACATTCCCTGTGCAGTTTCAAAGCTCACTGTCAACAAGACCACCCATGGAGTACACATGCTAATGCTAAAAAAAAAAAATCACACAGACACACATACACACAAAACCAACCAAGTATTTACATTTTCCAGTTCATAACCTGAAAAGCCTTATCAGCAGTACAACATAATGCACAGGACATTGTTTCAATACTCAGATGAAGCTAATCAGCAGAAGGCAACCTCACTTTTCAAAGAATAACCTTTCAGAATAATTCTGTCTTAAATGCTTTTCAAAATGGAAGCAGACGAACCATTAATTGTCCCTCATCATTGATGGAAAATCTTCCATAGCATGACCACAGAAAAAAACATGTTCCACTGACCTCATGGAGTGTATAGAGTAGTCCTCCGGAAATGCGGTCTCTGACCTGTAGGAAATTTTTTTGAAACCCACCCCTGTATGAGATAATATTGCCAGGACCTCCCATTCTAGATAAAATGCCATATGATCCATCTGCTATCCAGAAATGTCCCAGGGAAATCCAAGTTTCTAACTGCTGTTTGGGCAAAATACTACCCAAGCTCATTAAAATCACTAATCATTGGAGGAGGAAAACAACAACAACAGGCAATCTCTGGAGAAACAGCAACTATATTTTGTTTGGATCCTATCAATTTCAATGTATTTGATCCCATCCAGACTTTATTGCCTCCAATAACTGAGTTGAGACCTAGACAGCATTACCAACTTGGTGTGGATTGGCAATGAATGTTTTTGATCACATATTGATGATATCTCACCCCAGATTGATGAATAATCTCATCCAGCAGCTTCATATAGAAATTAAAGACAAACTAAAGATTATCTTTGGTACCTCACAAGATAATTCTCAAGGATGCTATAACTTTTTCCCTGTCCCACCTGTCCAGAGTCATCTATTCAGAAAAGAGTAGACATCTCTAATCCCTCATAGGTACATCAGAAAGACTCTATAAATGATGGTACTAAAGGCCACTGGAAGGTAAAATAGGACAAAGAGGATACATCCACCCCACAATTCAAATTGCAACAAGGACAACCGCCATAGAAATGAATGCCATACCAATGTCATGTCTGGGTCTGAATATGGATTGAACAAGGCAGTTACTGCAACTGAGAATGTACCATCTTCTCAGCAACCTCAGAAAAGATTGGATACTGGATGGGTTTTTTTTACCCAATGTAGTTAAACCTACTTTAGGAAACTTGAAATTGGATACTGCATTCTAATCCTGTCAGAGCTGGGTGACCCTGGACCAATCATTGCCGCTCAGCTCTAGGAAGAAGGCAAATGGCTTCTGAAATCTTTCTAAGAAAAGTGCATAGACTTCCCCCAGAAGTTGCCAGAACTCTAGATTGACTTGAAGGCACACCCCATAGATGGCTCCACAACCATGTAGGTCTGTAATGTAATAGAAATGGAGGAAAGGTATTTTTGGTAGCTATGAAAGTTCTTATTTGTAAACTCTTATCTCAGAGCAGCACCAGTTAACTAAGATAAATAGAATACAATGAAAGAAAGCAGAAAAGCTGCAAATCTAAGTCCTGATTCAAAAGAATTTTTCCAGTAAATTCCTCACTTTTTAAAGAATGATAACATTTCATAGTAGGGCAATGACTTGTTTTCTGTTTGAAAGAATTTGAAATGCTCTATAGCAGGGGTCACCAAACTTTTGGACCTCAGGGACCACCAAACTCATAATTTTAAATCCCAGGGACCACTAAGCAGTTTTGTGGGCATGGCCTAATTTGTGGGTGTGGCTTGGTGGTCATGTGACTGGCTGGGCATGGCTTGTATGTAAATATTATAAATATTTATATAAATATTGAATTTTTTATAAAAAAGAGCAACTTTTACCCAAAATCAGGCAAAGCAGGCAGGCAGATTGAGTTGCTCACAGAATCACAGTTTCATTCAGTGACCTATTTATATGCTATCGGCTAGCTCAGTTTCTCAAATTTGCTTGCCGTGAGTCTGCACTGAATAATAGAACCTTCAGTCCTAAGGGAGGTTCAGCTGTGCTTAAAAGCAGAGCCGAAGATCTAAAGATAGCTAGAAAGCAAGAAATCCAACCATTTCCTGCTTCTTAGCTAATCTAAATCTCCCGGCACAGCAGAACAGCTGATTGTTGGAAAAAGGAAAAATAGCAATTTAGCAGGCAAGTTGGCCGGGTAAGGAGTGAGTGGGCGGGGAGGGTTCTTTGTGTTTCTGCGCAGCCTGGATTAATTGCTTTGGGGGAGGTGCTCTGGTGGTGAGATTTCTCTGCGGCCCACCAAAATTTTCTCATGGCCCACCAGTGGGCCGTGGCCCACCAGTTGGCCACCACTGCTCTATAGCACAAGGAAAACAATAATGGTGCTATTTGCTTCATGGAAGCAAATTCTTTAAATCAAGTAGGTGGTTTATTTTCTAATTTAAACAATCTAGGTGTTTGAGACTGCTTCTTGTACATTTGTACTGCTTGACAAGAAAAACTTTCTTCTTGATCCTGCACATGCAGAAATCACAGACTGATTTAAAAAGATACATAATTCTATTGTCTGGAGACAATATTTCCCAACATTTTTGGTGGTGTAAGATATGGCAGAGGAGAAAACTGTTGTAACAGTTGCTCATGTGAAGGAAATACAGTAAAAACCTAATGTTTTTAACATTGTTGTGATTGACTTGCAACATCTTCAATTTACAGAAAGAACATATTAAGTCAGAATTTTTTACATGGGAAAATAAGATAAATTAATTTTTAAATTATTTGCATTGCCTTTGGTGATAATTCCATTGTATTTTCTTCCAGCGTATTTCAAATATCACTCTACTATTCACATAGCAGTGAATAAAATAGAAAAGGAATGGCATAGTAACTGCCCTGAAGGTAGTCCTTGATTTACAATCACAATTGGGACTGGAACTTCTCTTGTTAGACAATATAATCATTAAATGAGTTGTGCCTGAATGTACAACCTCCACCCCCACACACAATTGTTAAATGAATTATATGATCATCAAATGAATCTAACTTTAACCATTGGCTTTGCTTGTCAAAAGCTGTCTTGGAAGGTCACAATACATGACCGCAGGAGACTGCAATTATAGTAAACACATGCCAGTTTTCAAGCACCCAAATTGGAAAGACATGACTGCAGGGATACTGCAACAGTTGTAAGTGGGAGAAATAGTCATAAGCTGCTTTTTGTAGTGTGGTCATAACTTTGAATAGTCACTACACAAATGTTCATAAGTTGAGGACTTACTGTACTAATATTGTGCATTGGAATTAAACTAAACAGATCACTGCAAATGTATCTTTGGAAAAAGTGAGGAAAATTTCTGCTCATGTCCCTTTCCTTCTTTTCCCATTTCTTTCTCACTCAAGCTTTAAATATAATCAATTCAAAGATTAAGTATGAAGTATTTCAGGTTTTGGTACCTAATTAGTGATAAAATCCTATCTGTATTAAATGCCAAGGAATCAGTTACAATCAGTTTGAACCTGACTTTCCATGAGTCAAGCACTATTATTACATTGTATGTTTCTGAAATTTTCCCAGTCAAGACCATTTTTAAATGGAAAAATTGTATGAAGCTCCTTTAATTTTTACTGAACACAATAGGCTTTTTAAAAAGCAATAGAAATATATGGGGAAAGATGATTTGAACTAAGTAAGTGCACTTGTAATTTTGTGCTATCAATTTATTTCAAATTATTCTGCCAAATCAACAACAATTTATTTTACAAATAATTTAAAATATAACTTTTTATATGTCATTTCATTCAGAACTAATCATTCCAGTGTTGACTCCTGGCAATCATCTGGATAAGTCCCTGCCATTTTCTTGGCAAGGTTTTTCATAAGTGGTTTGCCATTTCCTTCTTTTTAGGGCAAATTAGCCTAAGGTTATCCAGCTGGCTTTGGGCCTAAGGTGGGACAAAAATTCATGGTTTCATGATTTCCAACCTGGAAACCTGCCTCCAAAAAGACTTTCTACATTTTTGGAGGCATTTGTAATCATATTGACACATACTACCACCCTCAGTAGAAATCAGAAATAATTACACAACTTTTGGCAAATAATTCTAATGCATGATAATTAGAATATATGAAGTGGTAAAATACTAAGTAGCATTGTCTTTAAAAGTAATAGACCAGTACAAGTATTGAATCCTTTGTCTATGCAGTATTGTACTGACATTATTTTGTCTCCATTTCTTAATTATAATAATGCAATGAATCCTTATATATTACCTACAGATGAGTATTTTTTGTACAGAACTATTGGATATGGATGTTTAAAATTATGCCATTCTATTTCAGGATACAAATATGTGAATGTGTAAAATCAGTATGGCTTTTAATGTTTCTTCCCTATTATATTCTATATTTCTTCCTTTTCTTTTTGTCAGTTTAATGGGGTGGGAGGTGGCCTTTTGCTTCTCCCACACTTTTCTTTTCAACTCTTTCGCTCTACAACATATATATAGCTCAACACACACTTATAATACAATCATTTAAAATTTGTTCGCTTTAGCTCTTTGAAGTGAGGATATGTAGGAAAGGCTGAATATGAATGGCTGTCATGTCCCACAATTTGAACACGAATGGCAAGGACATTACTGAAGGAAGACATGTTCTGAAATGATGAAAGGGAAATAGCAGAGAGGACTCTGTAGAAGACCTAAAATAGCCTTTTTTGATCTGGGTGTCAGGTCAATGTCAGAGCTCAGTACTGGTGTATGTAAGGTCATAAATCCAGAAATATGCCAAGTCACTATATCTTTCCCCCACATGTACGGGAAAAACCTTACAAGGGATTTTTCCCCACTGTTTGAAGAAGCCAGATTATAGGCCAGACTTTGCTGAAATGTGATTTTCACAGAAAAAATAAAGGAAGAAATCAGCCACCGATTGCAATTCTGTAACATCTGATAATGAGAGAAAATAGAAAGTGGCAATCTTAAGCTTCTGAAGGAAATTGGAATTTGTGGGTAATTATATGAAAAATCCAGTTGGTGGCAGCAGCAGAAGTTGTCATTGTCAGTCATTCAGTCATGTCTGACCTTTAGCCACTCTATGGATCAGCACTCTCCATGCCCCTCTGTCTCTCACTGTCTCCTTCAGATCTGCCATTGTCATCCCAGTGTCATCTTTTTGTTCTTTTCTTCTCTCCTCCCACAACCCGTATTTCTCTCTGAAAGGGTTCAGCCTGCTCCATAAACTGAAGCTGAAAAAGTTGTGTTTAGAGTAAAAGAGATGCCTTTTGTGAGAAGGCACAAATAAGATTTATGTAGAAAGGTATAACTATTTCTAATTTCCTCCCCTTCATAAATAATTAAGCATGTTGCTCATAAATCAACATGGATAACACGATCATTTTAACTAGAATGGAAAATATTCTTGCTCCCTCTTCTCAATTGGTATCATGAGTTCAGCAAAGCCTTCTAACCTGATGTTATAGGACACCTTCATGGTGGTTAATTGCAAATGGTACATGCCTATGGGAATTCTTATCATCCAGGTCATGGTTGTCCCAAAGGTGCTTTTTCAAGAGGCAACTGAACTTCCTTGTTTTTCTTTGAAGACATTTTACTTCTCATCCAAAAAGCTTTTTTAGCTCTGACTGGATAGTGGAATTCTTGGATGACAAGTGAAATGTCTTCAAAAAAAAAAACCAGGAAGTCCAGTTACCTCTTGAAAAAGCACCTTTGGGACTGCTAATGGTACAGTTTGTTATGTATGCAGTGTTTGAAATCATTGGTTTAGTTTGAATTGTTCTTGTAAAGTGTTGGAGATAATTGGTTTAAAAAGTGCGGGAAAACCCTGCACTCTGATTGGCTGTCAGCTGCGGCTGCCGGCTATAAATAGCAGCCACAGCAAAGCAGTTGGGTGCATTCTGAGTTGAAGTCACAATAAACTTAAGAGCTGAAGCACTCTGTGTCTGCCTCTCTATGCAAACTTAACACTGGCGACGAGGATGGGATTCCCCTGAAGAGAAGGCAATGCGGAACAGAAGAAGAGCGAGATGGCTGCGCTGAACACCCCCCCAGCCTTATTCGATCCGACGGTAGAAGACTGGGAGTCGTATGCAGATCGCTTTCAGATGTTCATGGAAGGAAGCGATCTGGCCACCATTTCCGAGCAGCGGAAGCGAGCGGTCTTTCTTACGTACTGCGGTCCGGCAGTTTTCAAGATGGCGAAGGCACTCGCAGGAGCAGCAGATGTGAAGGTAATGGCTTGGCCTGATCTGGAAAGGCTGTTAAGAGCCCACTACGCACCACAAGTATCATGCCTCATTAAGAGACACGAGTTTTACCGTCGTGATCAGGGGGAAAACGAAAGCATAAACGATTTCATGGCAAGTTTAAGAGACTTTGGGGGTGCATGCGAATTCAACAGTTTAGAAAAGGCCATGCGCAATCGTTTTGTCCTGGGCCTTAAAGACAAGGTGTTACAGAGCAAGTTATTAATGAAACCTAAGATCACGCTGAAAGAAGCAATAGAAGAAGTCTCTTCAGCAGAAGCTACCAAGTCCTCAACAGCAGCCATGAGGAAGATGAACAGGGCCACAACCCATTCTGATGGGGAAAAGTCCACTACGAATCATTGTGAGGAACGAGATTCTGAGTCAGATTGCAGTGAGGTGGAGGAAGGAATTTACAGACTCAGAATGGAGTGGAAAAGAAAAGACCTGGGAAGAAAGAGGCAAGATTTCTACTGCAAAGGTTGTGGGGGAAGCCACCCCCGCACTGAATGCAAGTTTCTAGACACCATTTGCCTCCGTTGTGAAAAAAGAGGACACCTAGCAAGAGTCTGCAAATCATCCAGAACTCCACCAAGCAGAAGGAAGTTTGCTGCAACCAAAGACAAAGAATTCAAGCCAGACAAACTTATGCAAACTTAACACAGTTGTCAGCCAATGTAGCATGAGTTAAAAGATAGCACAAAGCAAACTACTAATGGCCCTTCCCCTGGTGCTTAAAATGCGCAAAATCTGTTCTTTTTTGGAAGTTGTTGTTTGGGTGTTTTTCTTTCTTAGTTTTTCAATCCGAATATCCTAGCCATTGAAGCATGTCAAGACAACATTTCTTTTCTGAATAAATTACTTGCTGAATCAGGTTATTTTAAAATAAACAAAGGAGGTGAAATCCAATAAGTCAGCCTGCCCTTTTCTTAGACTGGTGCAAAAATGATGTGATCCATATTCATCTGCATAATTGTATGCATACTCAAAAATGTAGGACAAAGTCATTTTTATAAGACAGGCACTTCCTCTGTTAAGGGAGGAATAAAGACAGGAGAGCTAATAAACTAAATGCCAGGGGAAGGAATTTTAATTCTTACCAGCCAGAAAAAATATTATTCTCTGCCTTGGCTAGAACTGATGGAAGATAATTGGTACAATTGTTACTTGATTGTGTACAGATATCAACTGACCAGTTCTGAGGTATGGAAACTGCAGCTTTCCTAGCATTCAATGTTTTCTCTCTAAGCTTTATACAGACAGCAGCAGCAGGACACTGTACTGCAGAAAACCACTGAAATGTAGTTTCAGCCTAAAGAAGGAGAATTCTATTTTTTAGTGTTCTCCAGAAGCAAAAAATCAGCAAATCAGGATATGGACTTCCTGATAGAGGTCCTCCCCTGACACAGAGGGGTATAATAAAAAATGGCAGCATTGTACCCTGCGGTCTGAGGCAAAATAGTTTGTTTTACCACCTCAAGTTTTGTATTCTTATTGAATAGTGTATGTAGACCTGTCTTTTGTACAAACAGGTGTTTGGGGTAAAGGAATTAGTTAATGAATGTTCCCACTGGAATGGTGAAAGCTGCTTGGGATATAATTGCACAAATGTCACATAAGCACATTATCTAGCATTTTGGAAAGCAGTCAGGGATAAGAAAACCATGCAACTTTCATGTTTGAGTAGTTTTATAAAAGGATTTTCATTTTGTGGTTTTAAAACAAAATGTAACATGAAGTTAAAGGTCCTGTGCCATCAAGCTCAAAATGAAATGAGAGCTAGTTTGATAGCAATAGCACTTTAGACTTATATACAGTGCTTGACAGCCCCCTCTAAATGGTTTACAGAGTCGGCATATTGCCCCCAACAATCTGGGTCCTCATTTTACTGACCTCAGAAGGATGGAAGGCTGAGTCAACCTTGAGCCACAGAGACTCAAACTGCCAAACTGCTGACAGTTGGCAGTCAGCAGAATTAGCTGCAGTATTGCATTCTAACCACCATGGCTCTGATATAGTGACTTATTTATTTAGCGCATGGCATTGATGAGGTGACTAAGGTCCTGGACTGGAAGCCATGAGACTGTGAATTCTAGTTCCCCCCTCTCTCCCTACTTAAGCATGAAAATTAGTTGCATGACTTTGGGCCAGTCATTCTCTTTCAGCCCATTCTATCTCTTAGAGTTGTTATTGTATGGAAAATAGGACTTGAGTTGTACAAAATATAGGTGGGATATTTATTTATTTATTATTTTATTTATTTGGTCTTATATGCTGCCCTATCTCCCTAGGGACTCAGGGCGACTCACATCATAAAAACATACAATGACAAATTTTAAAAAGTTAAAAAATTATTAAACCAATACGACCAAATAAATTATCTAAAACCAGAACAAACATTTTAAACTAACCCAACCCCGCCCCTTAATCCAGGCCGGCTTGTTCAAATAACCAAGTCTTTAGGCCGCGGCGGAAGGAACGGAGGTCGGGGGCCAAATGGAGCTCCAGTGGAAGCTGGTTCCACAAGGTGGGCGCACCCACAGAGAAGGCCCTATCCCTAGGGACCGCCAGCTGACACTGTTTGGCCAACGGCACCCCAAGGAGGCCCTGCCTGTGGGAGCACACCAGGCAATGGGAATTCAATGCTGGCAGGAGAAGCCACCACAAGTACCCCGGCCACAAGCCATAAATCTAATATAAGATTTATATTAGATTTATATAAGATATAAATCTAATGCTCATACATGGCTTCTTCTTTAAATCTATCTATCTTCCAGAATTATGGGAAACTTTATAGTGCATTGTATCTTATCTTTCCTTTAAGTACAGACCTGTCATTTCATAGTTTCCGTTTGTTATATTTCTCTCAAAACTGTACATTGTTCTTTTTTTCAAAGCTATTACATATAACTTTCCAAATCAGAGGAACAGGTAATTTTCCTCTTGCAATAAATTTATATTTGTATCTACTCTTTATAGATGGATTTATGCCTAAATATCCAATGCCATGTCCATATGTGACAGTAGAAATTGGAAAAATCCTAAATTGAAACATTGTTTATTAGTTTTAAATATGCTAAGCCTGCCTTTAAATCTTTCAATTTTATGCTATAGATGTAATGGAAGAAAATATGGTTCATGTGAGAGTCTACCTATGCATGACTCAAGTCTTAATTAAAATTTACAATATATTCTAGTTCATAAACCAGGTTTATGTGGCTACTCTCTGTAATTACAGTAGAATATGTCAGATGTGTAAACTCAAATTACTGGATTTGAGCTACTCCACACTTTTATTCAGCTTCATTCTGAAGATTCTAGAGGAGCATTAGCTTTTCTAAAAAATATTTATGATAATTTTTGTGTCTTTGTCCATAATGTTAACTTTCTGTCAGTCTAGCCAACCTCATACGATTGGGATTGCAAGGACAAAAATAGAGGTGATTTCGATGTAAACCCTAGTGAAAAAGTAACATTTAAATCTAGCAAATAAATACATGAGTACCATTGAGTACCATTTTGTAATTCCACATATTTCAGGTGAAATCAAAGCAAATGATAATGTCAGCGCGACTTAGTAAGAAAAACATATTATGACAAGTTAATACCAATAAAAATGGAAAGCTAATTATGAATTAATTTTATACTTTACTGTGATAAACTGAGCATATTGGAAGAACTAAACAGTTTTCTGAGAAAACGCTGGTAACCTACTTGTATTCTGCCATATTGCTTCCACATAAGACAGTTAACGTGGGAGTTTCCATATGACTTCATCAAATGGCAATTATCATCCTATACTTTACTCTGGTTCTTTCCATTTTTCTCAGAAGGCAGAAAGTGTGAGTAATTTAAGAAATACAGTATCAGCTTCAGAGGCAGAAGCACACGCCAGTCTCTTTTAAAAGCTAGAATTTTAAAACACTAGAAAAGTGAAATTGCCATAGTCAGTATGTATGCATTATAATCCATACAGTAGAAACCATTTTATAAACCATTTTTTTAAAAAAATGTATCTTTATTAGTGCTAAAATGGCACTTTTTTCTGACTTTTGTTAATGGAATAACTAATGCTGTAACAATTGGTAAAATTAGGTCTCACAGCATGCAGTTAGGAGTTTGCAATAATGGGGAAGGAAAGTTAATACAAGGAACAAAGAAATGGATTTCTCATCTACTTATAATATTGACTGATTAATTATGTGCCATCAAGCTGTTGTATCCATACATTTTTATCCTTTACTCAAGGTGATACAAACTCTTTCAGCAATAAATCAGCTAATTAAATAAAATCCCCAATTTTCTCCTGCATAGTAACTCTACATTTACTGGACTAAAGTAGTTATGCATTCCCCTGCTAAAATAATATCATTGCAAAAACAGCCAACAAATTCTATGCTTATAAGTAGTTAAATTTTAACCATTATACTACATTAATATAATCACAACTTATTAAATGTATATGCTACATAATTCTCAATGAGTCTGGCAGGCAGTATTTATTGGCAAATTGCTTCTGAAATCTTGCCAAGAAAACTGCAAGGGCTTGTCCTGACAGTTGCCAGCTGTTAACACTGAGTTGAAGGCACAATTGCCTGCTTACCAACAACTCTCAAATTGTTCACTAGTTTGGCAGCTGTTGCAATCGAACAGCATCTAGTTAAAAATAAGCTTTTTCTACCTGAGCAAAAAGGAAACAGCCCAAACAGCAGAGGAACAAAAGATCAGTTCCTAATTGACAAGATGATTTTGGAAAACTAAAAGAGAAGGAAGACTTGAATGTAGCTTGCAGTAAATAGAAGAAGACATTTGACTCCCTGGATTATCAAGTATTTAGAAATATAGGAGTCGATAGAAACATCAGAAGCTATGGTATGTGCAAAGTTCAGTGACACAATAGAAGCCACAGTTGCTGGTGATTGATTGAAGGAGCTAAATATTAAAAGAGGATTCTTTCAAAGAGACTTACTATCTCCACTATTGTATATTACTGCACTGTTTTCAACAATGCTGAACAAGTCAGGCCATGGCTATCAAACATTAACAGCATCTTGCCAGGCTATCTCGGTTCCTATACATGGATGATGTGAAACTGTAAGGAAAAACTTCATCTGAAATAGAATTGCTCCTCCATACTGTCTGTATGTTCAACTAAAAAATTGCAATGGATTTGGACTAGACAAATGTGGCACCCTCACATCAAGTATGCAAACTGGTGAAAAGTGAAAGAATCAAGATTCCCTTTGGAAATAACAATACTCTGGATTAACATGATCACTACAACTATGCACACAAACTATCAGGCAAATCAGATAACAGCAAAGACACAGCAATGGCTAAGAGAAGGAAAATTGAACAGAAACTCTGGACAAGCCTTAAGAACAAATGCATACAAAACCAGAATGGAAAAGATAGCATTGCAGAGCAAATGTTGCAGTGGTGATATTCAACCGGTTCACACCGGATTGGGAGAACTGGTAGCAAGGATTTGGCATGGTTCACCGAACCGGTAATAAGTTCTGGCTGGCCATGCCCCTGACCCGGTCACCCTCCTGCCTGATGCTCGCTTCACTCTGTCCGCCTGATGTTCACCTTAGGTATTTCTTTCTTTTTTTCCCCTCCCAACAATCAGCTGTACATACGATCAGTTGTGCCAGGATTCCCCTTGCTGAGGCCCAGGAAGGCAAAAAATGGAGGGAGGGGCTTATCCCCCCTCCATTTTTCCTTCCTGAGCCTCAGAGGAGCCTTATGGGAGGAAAAACGCCCCCCCCAGAGGCTCTTCTGAGGCCAGGAAGCTCCCAAAATGGAATGTGGAGGGGTGCTGCACGCCCCTCCCATATTGTTCTTTTTCTTCCTGAGTCTTAGAGGAGCCTTATGGGAGCAAAAACATCCCCCCAGAGGCTCCTCTGAGGCCCAGGGGGCCCCCAAAAATGGTGAGGGGGTGGCTTCAAAAAAAAAAAGAGCCACACCCACCCAGTCACGTGGCCATGCCCACCAAGCCACGTCCACAGAACCAATAATAAAATTTTTTGAAGCCCAACACTGAAATGTTGCCTCTGCAAGGAAACTGAGAAAAAAATAGTGGACCACCTTTATAGCTGCAGCAAGAATATTACACATATTGACTACAAACAACATCATGACAAAGTAGGAACAATGGTGCATTGGAATTGCAGCAAGAAATTCCAGTTGCCTGCAAACAAGAACTGGTGGGACCACAAATTAGACAAAGTAATAGAAAATGAAGAATCTAAAATACCTTTTTGGGGACTTTAGAACTGAAACAGAGAAATACCTCACAAACAACACCCCAGACCTAATAATTGTCAATAAGGAAAAAAAACTCTGAATAGTGGATGATGCAGTACCTGGGGAATACAAAGCAGAAGAGAAAGAATTATAAATTATAAAATACAAATTCTTGCAAACAGAAGTAGAATGACTGTGGCAACAGGAAGCAAAGATCATACCAATAGAAATAGATTTATTGGGTGCAATCTCAAAACATCTGGAGCACCACTTGGACAACATAGGCATTGACAAAATCCCTGTCAATCTATTGCAAAAGGCAGCTTTACTTGAAACAGCTTATATCCTGCACAATACTTTTAACATCATGAAACAATAACATTTCCCTGTCACAGGTCCTTGGGAAGGACTTGATAGGTGGGAAAAATGCCAAACCCAGTCTAAATATCTGGCTAACTGTTTGACCAATCATAATAATGTATGTATGTATATATGTATTAATATATACAAATCCATTAATTTGAATTCCAAATCTAGGGAATTGGAAAAAAAAACCTGCAACCTAAATCTGGAATTTAACTGTCATGTCTGAGTAGATGTATTAAATACTTCACTGGTTTCCTTGGAATTTATTAATGATCTCCACTGATATTAGACTTTATATTCCATATGATTCCTTTAACTCAAATGTTGGTGATTGAGTTGGGGATTAATTACACTTGCTATAAACTATATGGACATTTGACAAAGGATGGGGTAAATTTCCACAATAAACAATACATTCTGGAAACATTATGTTGTCCATTTCCAAAGATTAGGCAATAAATCCATAAGATCTCAACATATTTCTCTATAAAGTACAAATGAGTTTTCTGCAGCCTTCAGATTCAAATCTGCATACTGAAAGATCTTCATTAATTTGTGGGCAATTTATACTGCTTATAAAACTTATTTAGAGCATTGTGGCTATTATCTTTGTTTTCTGGTCTTATAAAACACATGCTTGCACATGTTTTATAAAGTTGTTAGGCACAAGGCTTTAATTTTACAATTGCTGAACCATTCTCTTTATTTTTTTCAGCTTCTAAGTTGGTTTATGATTTGTTTTTAAGTAGTTTACCACTAAATACTATAGACAATTCCAGTTTAGAAGACCAATATTTTTGATCAGAAAATATTTTGGTCTAAATTTCAAACTCTGCTAGAACTTAATTACTTTTTAATCTTCTTTGGAAGCATTGTGAAACTTGTCACACAATGTCTGTCAGTCTCCATGATGCTTGCTTGCTGTCGGCTGGGATATTAATGGGAAGGAAGGAACATATTGGCTTTTGGGTGGGGAAGTGAGCTGGAGAGAAGACTGCCTATGCGTGAACGAAAAGGGAGGGATGCTGCTGTGCAACTGCATGGACTTGTTTATGCCCAGTCAAGGTCAACCATCTCAGCATTCCACATGGGTGAAAACACCTGAAGATGTGCCCACATGACACCATGTGAAAAGGGGATTGGCTATTCAGCGTGGGTCCCTCAGGGGGAGGGGATTTGGAAAACTTTCTATATATATGAGGCCTATTGCCTCAGATCTTGCTTTCCTTTTGTTGCTATCATTTCAAACTCAGTAAAAGTACTTCTTCTCTACTAACATGGAGTCGGGGGTTTTCTTTCTTAGGTTTTGAATGGAGGCACTTCTGACAATACCTATTTCAATTAGAGTCATGAAATGTAATTTGTGCATTGGATAACTGTACTTACTACCATATAAGTCTTTAATGTTGTTGGAAATTACCTAAACACAACAATTTTGATTCTGAAATATTTGAATAGTTGTTGGAGAACAATGCAATATGTAATTAGAACTGCATGAAGCTAGGATATATGGACCTTGGTATGGTAAGTACATTGATACATTGTTATATGCATGATATAATCCTTGAGTAATAGACTTCAGGATATTTCTTACTTACATCAAAATTTTCTGATGATAAAAATTAAGAATGCAAAATGTTATCTATACTACAGTTCCTTAAGATCCTAGAAAACATCAGAATATGCTTAATTAAGGTCAATTTGCAATTAGCATACTTGTATTGTTCTGTAGGGTATTAAAAACATCATTATCACAATACCTAGTGGAAAAAATAAGCTAAAAGAATGATTTACTTTCGATAGATAAAGGGATCCACCACAAAATTATCAGGAACAGTTGCTGGGCTTCATATTTACCCAAATTATGTCATGTTCTCTGATGTGCATAGAACAAAGGGAGACTGATAAATTAAAATGTGCAATGTTTCTAATGTGAAAAGCTTATAATTAGCTTGAAGCAGAAGAGGAAAGCTCAGTGGGCCTAGAACCACCTATATGAAAAGAATAATAAATCACTGTGTTTAACTGGAGTAAATGATTGTATCTTATTTTCAGGCATTTGGATAGCTTGCCTTTTCCTTGCTTGCTTGTGCTAAACCAGTTTTCCTTGACAAAGATAAAAGCCCAGGTATCATCCTTTCATCTCTTTGTTTCCAGTTGTCAGCATTTACCTGTATTTCTCCTTTCTAGAGAGGTTGTCTGAATGGCATATGATTATTAACTCTAGGTAGGACAATATCTTGCAAAATGAAACAGTTATATGTATGAATTCTTGCTTTTTTCACCCTTAACATTCCCATTCCCTTCACAAGGCCTTTAAAGAATCATTACCTGGAACAAACCATGAAAACAGCAGCCAAATTTGATTTTGCAACTGAGACAAGTGTATCACAATCTGCTTCTACAGTGTTCTAGCAATCAGGCCAAGTAATGTTGATGCCCACACATAACTTAATGCAAGGTAATTTAAATGGGGGAATTCCATGCCGTTCTTTCCCAATCCTCCCAGGGTCAATTATAAGAAAATAACAGCCAATTTAAATTTCTGATTTTTATCTGCTGTAATCTGAATGACCTCTAGATGAAAGATATCATATAATTTCATGAGGAGAGAGAATAAAAGATCAGGATATTTATGCCAACTTCTCTTTCCCTTCGAAGTCTCCCTGAATGATCAGAAGAACAGGTTTGAAATACAGAGCAGAGAAACCTAAACCAGAGACCTTCAAAGTATTACTGTGGCTCTAGATCTTTATTTATTTTTTCACTCTTAGAGTCAAAATCCCCTACAAATCTTTTGGGTTTTTGGTCTCGCAATGAGTCTCATTCAGCATTTATTTTTATGTGTGTCATGCATTTTACCTGTTTTAGAATTTTTCTACATATATATGCAAACCAAAATAGCATTATTTTCAGCTGACAAATATATTAATGTCCTGGGAGTTTGATAATCCAATTAAAAGAGAAAATGTTGGGGTATCTGAGTCTCTGGAACCCAAAACCAAACTGTTCTTGAAAATAGTGCATTCACCAAGGGCCTTGGTGGTGCAGGCTGTTAATAGCCTAGTACTTAGCTCCAGCTGCCTGTAATTATTGCAGGCTCGAATCCCACCAGGCTCAAAGTTGACTCAGCCTTCCATCCTCTCGGGGTAGGTAAATTGAGGACCCAAGATTGTTGGGGGCAATAAGCTGACTTTGTAAAAAATGCCGCTTAGTAATAAGCAGGCATATACAATGGAATGAAGGCTATTGCTGAGCGCATTGGGTTGTATCCCAAAAACTGTAAGCCGCCCTGAGTCTCTGGAGAAGGGCGGGATATAAATATGAATAAAAATTAAAAAAATTAAAATTAAAAATAACCAGATAATGAGGGTGCTTATCTCAATAGACACTTTGAATCAATTGCAGCTAAGTGTATTGCTATCCCTGACCACTAGGAAAGAACATAGTATAAAAGAGTTGGAAGGGACCTTGTAGGTAATCTAGTCCAGGGGTCACCAACCTTTTGGACCTCAGGGACCACCAAACTCATAATTTTAAATCCCAGGGACCACTAAGCAGTTCTGTGGGCATGGCCTAATTTGTGGGTGTGGCTTGGTGGTCATGTAACTGGCTGGGCATGGCTTGTATGTAAATATTGTAAATATTTATATAAATATTGAATTTTTTATAAAAAAAGAGCAACTTTTACCCAAAATCAGGCAAAGGAGGCAGGCAGATTGAGTTGCTCACAGAATCACAGATTCATTCAGAAATCTATCTATCTGCCATTGGCTAGCTCAGTCTGTCACATAAAATTTGCTTGCAAGCAAACTCATAAAATTTGCTACCAAGCAAACTCACAAAATTAACTCACAACACACCATGTATGTAAATATTGAATTTTTTATTTAAAAAAGAGCAACTTTTACCCAAAATCAGGCAAAGCAGGCAGGCAGATTGAGTTGCTCACAGAATCACAGTTTCATTCAGTGATCTATCTATCTGCCATCAGCTAGCTCAGTCTCTCAAATTTGCTTGCTGTGAGTCTGCACCGAATAATAGAACCTTCAGTCCTAAAGGAGGTTCAGCTGTGCTTAAAAGCAGAGCTGAAGATCTAAAGATTAGTTAAAAAGCAAGAAATCCAACCATTTCCTGCTTCCTAACTAATCTAAATCTCCTGGCACAGCAGAACAGATGATGGTTGGAAAAATAGCAATTTAGCAGGCAAGTTTGCCGGGTAAGGAGTGAGTGGGCGGGGAGGGTTTCTGTGGGCCATGTGGGTGGCGCAGACTTGTGTTTCTGTACAGCCTGGATTAATTGCTTTGGGGGGGTGCTCTGGGGGTGAGATTTCTCTGCGGCCCACCAAAATTTTCTCATGGTCCACCCGTGGGCCACGGCCCACCAGTTGGCAACCGCTGATCTAGTCCAACTCCCTGCTTCAGCAGGAGAGTTTATACCATTTCAGACAAATTGCTGTCCAATCTTTTCTTGAAATTCTGGAGTAATGGGGCCCATACAACTTATGAAGCAGAGGTAGTATTCAGCAGGTTCTGACCAGTTCTGGAGAATCAGTAGCAGAAATTTTGAGTAGTTCAGAAAACCAGCAAATACCCCCTCTGACTGGCCCCGCCCTCATCTATTCTCTGCCTCTTGAGTCCCAGCTGATCGGCTGCATCTTTATTGCCCTGCTTAGGAGAATGGAGCTGGAAAGCAGGTAGTGGGTTCGGGAGGGAATGGGGATTTTGCAGTAACCTTCCCCCAGGAGTGAGGAGGGAATGGAGATTTTACAGTATCCTTCCTCTGCCACACCCACCAAGTCATTCCCACCAAAGCATGCCCACAGAACCAGTAGTAAAAATTTTTTGAATCCCACCACTGTTCTGAATGCAAGCCATTCCATTGGTTGATTGATCTCACTGTTAAGAAATTTCTCCTTAGTTCTAGATTGCTTCTCTCCTTGATTAGTTTCAATCCATTGGTTTTTGTCTTCTCTACTGGTGCTTTGGAAAATAGTCCCCCCCCCATCATCTTTGTGAAAGCCTTTCAAATACCAGAATACAGCTATCATATTTATTTATTTATTTTATTTATTGATTTGATTTGTCAATCACTTACAAAATAATAGGTATAAGTATAAACTTGAGTAAGAATACAGAAAATAGGTACGATTAAATGGGGACAATAGGACAGGGACAGGAGGCACGATAGTGCAGTTATGCACGCCCCTTACAGACCTCTTAGGAATGGGGTGAGGTCAATAGTGGATAGTTTGAGGTTAAAGGAGTGGGGGTTAGAGGATGTAACAACAGAGTAGTGCATTCCAGGCATTGACCACTCTGTTGCTGAAGTCGTACTTTCTGCAATCAAGTTTGGAGCAGTTAACATTGAGTTTGTATCTGTTATGTGCTCTTGTATTGTTGCAGTTGAAGCTGAAATAGTCATTGACTGGTAGGACATTGTAGCAGATAATTTTGTGTACTACGCTTAAGTCCAACCGTAGGTGGTATAGTTCAAGATTGTCCAAGCCCAAAATTTCAAGTCTGGTGATATAAGGTATTCTGTTGCGAGCAGAGGAGTGTAGTAGTCTTCTCGTGAAATACTTCTGGACTCGCTCAATTGTATTAATGTCTGATATACAGGTTGGATTCCAGACAGATGAGCTGTTTTCAAGTATTGGTCTAGCAAAGGTTTTGTATTTCCTAGTCCTTCTTTTCACTAGACTAGACATACCCAACTCCTGCATATGTTCTTCATATGTTTTAGCCTCTAGCCCCATACTCTTCTTCATTGTTCTTTTCCATACTGTTTCCAGAGTCTCAATATCTTTTTTATATTGTGGTGACCAAAAGTGTAGGCTGTACTAAGGCTTTGTAAATTGGTACTAACACTTCACATGATCTTGATGCTACCCCCTCTATTAATTCAACCTGGCATTGCATTGTTTTTTTCAGCTGTTGCTGCACACTGCTGTCTCATTTTTTTTTAAATTCACATTTATATGCCGCCTTTCTCCAAAGACTCAGGGCGGCTTACAATCTTTGGAGCACAACCCAATGTGATCAGCAATAGCCTTCATTCTATTACATATGCCTGCTTATTACTAGGGCTTTTGGCCCCCCGCAAGCAGCATTTTTACAAAGTCAGCTTACTGCCCCCAACAATCTTGGGTCCTCAATTTACCTACCCTGGGAGGATGGAAGGCTGAGTCAACCTTGAGCCTGGTGGGATTCGAGTCTGCACTAATTGCAGGCAGCTGGAGCTAAGTGCTAGGTGTTTAACAGCCTGCACCACCAAGGCTCTATTATATGGATGAGAAGGATTGTTAAGGATTGTATCTATGCAAATATATCCAAAATGTAATTATATTTTGTTGATTAACTTGCAATTCTGTCAATTGCTCAGAGTCTCCTCAAACCGCAAGATGGGCAGAACTAAATTTAATAATCAATAAAATCTAAAAATGGCTGGTGTGTATTGGTCTAGATATGATATATGGTTTATTGATGATCAGTATAGCAGAGTAAAGGGAGACAGTCTGTTCCTCTGACTTCATGCTGAACATATTATGTTTTAAGTCACTTCCTGATGGGTGCTAATATCATGAGGACATGTCCCTCAAAATTGGGTGGTAAGTAAAGATGTTCTGTGCCATGGCAAGCAGGAAGTGAATAGGTTTGCTATTTAGGTTTAGAACTTGAACAGGCATTTATGGTAAAATTGTACCAGTTATAATGGGGAAAGGTAAATGGATAAAATGAAAGATAAAAAACAATGAAAAATAAGCTGAATAATAATGTTTGCTTAATTATTTTGAACATAGTATACTTTTTACCTCATGGTCTGATAATTTTGCCCCAAATTTAGCAGATAAAGATAGTCATATGGGTTCAGTAGTCCTGCTCATTGGCCAATGATTCTTACTTCATTGTTAAACAAAAGCTTGTAACTATCTTCACATTGGTCTAAAAAGATTGCTAAAGAAGTGTTGAATTGCGTGAGAAAAAAGGCAAATTGAATACCACTTGACAAGATGAATTATTTCTTATTCCAAATGTATGCTTTTTTCCTCCTCTTTTGAAATAACTTACAGTGACATTCTGCAACCATCTGATACTTTTTATAGCAATGAAAGTGTTTTATGCCTCTACAAAGAGTAATCTTAAAGGGAAAAGAAAGAATTGTCATGCTCTACTCATTACACAGAACATTCTGGAGAATCAGTGATATATGATAAAGGAGATGAGTCATTTATCACTTTTTGCACTAAATTAGCTCTATTGTCAGATACTGAGAAGTTAGTAGGAAAATAAATGAGCTATGATGCATACTTAGCCAGTATCTGCTGGCATGGCAGTCTATCGC
This sequence comes from Naja naja, assembly GCA_009733165.1. Taxonomy (NCBI): domain Eukaryota; kingdom Metazoa; phylum Chordata; class Lepidosauria; order Squamata; family Elapidae; genus Naja; species Naja naja. The sequence continues at coordinate 279,430,913 of CM019148.1, forward strand.
AAAAGAGCTTATACTATTTAGATACTTATTTTACCCAAGTGTCCAGTACATAGGAATTTCAATTGTGAAATATACAATTAGAGCAATGAAGAAAGGATTATTTTGAGTTTGCAATTCAAGATGTAAGGGCAAATCAGTTCAATTTGAGCCACTTTGAGTCTTCAAATTGGTTTTGCGAAATAATTCATACAAAGGATATCATGAGGAAGCATCAAAATAACTTCAGCAGGTACTGCTTAATTTTTTTATTTGACAAAATGAGATGGAATTACCAATAACATTAGTGGTATAATACATCTTCAACTTCAAAACTATTCAGATATCTTCAACTTCAAAACTATTTCCCCATACCACCTTTAAGACAGGAACAAATGACAAAATAACAGCATGGTAGCATCACAATTAATCAGGAAACAAATCTAATTTAGGCAGATAATTCAATGCATAAAGTCCCCCCCCCCAAATCTGATTTTTTCACTTCCTATTCTGGATGCCAAGCTTGACATGACACTGATTTTTACCCAGTGCTTTGCTTCATGGGGTGGCATGGTTTTGCAGTGTTGCCATATGGTTCTCTGAGGATTGGCAGAGATGGCTGGCAAGCTCGGTCTCTTCTAAAAAAAACATTCCTATATCATTGGCAAGACTTGTTTCTTTCAGGCTGAGGTTTCTTGGAAACAATGAATAGAGCAGCTGAAAAAAGCTAGCCCTGGGAGATAACAATACCACAAATTTAAGCAGGCATTTGTAGCCATTTTGAGAATCTGCCACAATCATGCAGTCTATAAAAGACTGCATACTGTTTTGGTCCTAGAGTATTGACTGGATTCATCAGTCTTGAGCCCAAGTTCAGAGGGCTAAGAGCAATGCTGAACTCTGAGTTCTGTTGGCAAGATCATTGCATAAGTGTAATATTTCATCAGCAAATGAGAAAGCAAAGTCAGGGTTTATGGCAAGCCATATTAAAGAAATTGGGAGCTGATAAAGTGAATGAAACTCAAAGCACTTTTATCCTGGCCACCACTAAAGAGCAAAGAATTTATGAGATGATAAAATTCCTTAGCTAGCTACTCATGTCAGTGCTAGAGAGCCATTCTCTTTCATTGAATCTGTGGAAAGTATTGAAAGGCTTCAAAAAAGGTTCAAAGCCACCTGCTCTGATCTGCAGCGTTTGTGCACATTTCCCTTGCTATCCATGAATCTAACTTTTCGGGGTGATTGACTACAGTGTTGTGAAATTGAAACAGCCCTTTAAACTCTGCAAAGCCCCATTAAGCACACCTTAGTTACTGCAGCCTTGGTAAATATATTCTAATTAGGACATTTGCAAATCAGGAATATAGATGATGTGAATGTCCTAAGAAAGATGTGCTAAACTTGGCTTAGGGAACCTTTGAGATAAGGAAGATTCCTTAAAACAAGGAATTTACACAAACTCAGCCATTAGAAATCTTGGCACAGATTATAAGATCTTGCTAATACCTAATACCTAATGGCTCTTTGTAGTAGTCTCAAACTGGTTCTAATGATTTATAAATGAGGAACTCCTGGTGTTATGTATGCAGGTTTGAAATCATTGGTTTAGTTTGAATTGTTCTTGTAACGTGTTGGAAATGATTGGTTTAAAAAGTGCGGGAAAACCCTGCACTCTGATTGGCTGTCAGCTGCAGCTGCTAGCTATAAGTAGCAGCCGTAGCAAAGCCAGTCAGGTCCGTTCTGAGCTGAAAGTCACAATAAAATTAAGAGCTGAAGCACTCCGTGTCTGCCTCTCTATGCAAACTTAACACCTGGTATGATCACACCTTCCATTTCCCCCCACCGAACTAGTAGGTTTGTTAGTATCCAAGTGTATACAGGCAATATCAAGCCATAAAGTAATGATTTTGCACTGAGGTTGGCCAGGCAGTTATTAAAAAGGAAAACCCAAGGAGAACATTGCATTTGATTTGATCTGTACAGGTAGTTTTCGCCTTACAAACAGTTCATTTGGTGACTGTTCAAAGTTACAGTGGTACTGAAAAATGTGACTTATGACCATTTTTCAGTTATGAACTTTGAAGTATCCCTGTGATCAAAATACAAATGCTTGGCAACTGCTTCATATTTATGACCATTACTGTGCCCCAAGGTCATGTGATCCCCTTTTGTAACCATCTGAGAAGCAAAGTCAATGGGGAAGACAGATTCACTTAACAACCAGGTTACTAATTTATCAACTATTTATTTATTTATTTATTACTTCTGGAGGAGCTCACAACTAAAACCAACAATAAATTAATTACTTAAAAATATTAAATACTAACAAGCCCAGTTACTCTAAAACCCCAATGGAAGAGATCAGCACAGCCTGGCCTGTTCGAATAACCAAGTTTTCAAGTCAAACGAAGTCCCAGGGGTAGCTGATTCCATAAGGCGGGAACCGCCACAGAGTAGGCCCGTGATTCACTTAACAATTAACAACTGTGGTGATTCACTTAACAGTTGTGTCAAGAAAGGTTGTAAAATGGGGCAAAACTCACTTAGCAAATGTCTCATATAGCAACTGAAATTCTGGGCTCAATTATGGTAATAAGTCGAGGACTACCTGTACTGACTGTCTTCACCTAAGGCTCTGTTGTTGGCAGATGTTAGTCCTAAAACCAAATGAATTTATGTTGGTCTTTCCTACCCATTATTAGTTTGTCTTTTTAACTGTCTTTTTAATTTAAACGACATTTTATAATAGCTTTAGATTGATAAATTAGGGGAATGAAAAGGCTTTACAATATAAATAAAAAGTGGTTTGATCTTTTTAGTTCTTTCAGGGTTTTATTCCCCCAGGAAATCTTTTTAGGTTTTATTTGTGAGGAAGCCAAATACATAGCAAGGCTGGATGTGCTCAGATTTAGATTACAAAATAAGCACACTGTGCTAATAAAATTGTGTTTGTCTTTCAATGTGTATCTATGTAGAGTATCAGCCAAAGCAATCTGTTCATATTTTAGTTACAGCCAATCTTCTAAATGTACACATGCTTTCTATTTCTGTCTATCAGACAGATTTATATATTATACATCTGTTCTGGAGCACAGTAACACTGTACAATCAGAGCTGCTGATCAGACAGGGATACTGCAATTTGGCCAATCAACAACTCAGGATTCTAACATTGATTATTTCCTATCATCCTTCCATAACTACTACTACCTCCTTCACCAGCTGGAAGAGGGAGGTTTCTCCAGGGAGACTAGCCAAATGAGCGGTGCTGAATATTTTAAGATATAAATTGAGTTAGGCAACATAGCTTGTGCTGAAGAAGTGGAAAGTAGGGTGGATACAAAAACTTTACATGCCCTGTTAAAGGTTTTTGAGATGTAAACAGACGAAGATAAATCTCTGCAGAATTTTTTCCACCTTTAATGTAACATATAAGCTGTGCAATTCAATTGAAAAACAAACTAACATTTTAGGGGGTGGGAAATAACAGTAAAATAAAACTAGAATAATGTGGCTGCACAAAGATGCACACTCTTAAACCTATACTTTGTTGAAGCACCTTTTCATTTTATGACAGCATTTTATCTTATGATAAAGGAGCCTATCAGAATGGCACATCTTGCCTTGGGCATCTTTGCCTTGCAAAAACATCCCAATTCTGTCAGATTACGAGAGCATCTCCTGTGCACAACTCTCTTCAGCTCACCTTACAGATTTTTAATTGGATTCAGGTCCAGGTCCAGGATCTGGCTGGGGCATTCCAAAACGTTCTTCTGAGCCACAGTGGTGCAGTGGTTAGAGTGCAGTACTGCAGGCTATTTCTGTCAACTGCCAGCTGCCTGCAATTTGGCAGTTCAGATCTCACCAGGCTCAACGTTCGCTCAGCCTTCCATTCTTCCAAGGTTGGTAAAATGAGGACTCTGTAAAACCTTTTAATTTGGAATTGTTCATAATTCCCTTCACCTTGACTAAAGCCCCAGTTCCAGCTGAAGAAAAGCAGCCCAAAAATGTAATCCTGCCACCACCATGCTTCACTGTGGATATGATGTACTTTTGGTGATGCATAGTGTTGTTTTTGCACCAAATGTACTTTTTGTAATTATGGCCAAGTTCAGTCTTGGTGTCATCACATTTTCCCACATGCTTTGATGTCAGATTTGATGTAAGTTTTTACAAAATGCACTCAGGCTTGGATTACCCTTTTTGTTGTTGTTAAAAATAATATTTCGATCTTGCCACCTCAACCCACAGCCCAGACAAATGAAGAATGTAGGAGGTTATTATCACATGTAGTACACAACCACTACTTGCCAGAATGCAGCTCCTTTAATGTTGCTGTAGGCCTCTTGGCAGCGTCTCAGACCAGTTTTCTTTTTGTTTTGTTTTCATCAATTTTGCAGGAACATCTATTTTTTTGGAACCTTCTCCAGACTGATTACTTCCAATAATGAGATCCCTTTGATCCTTTGTAAGCTCTTTACAGAGCATGGCTCTTGTGTAAGAGGCAACTGAGTAAATGTCAGAAAAATCCTACCAAAACAGCTGAAGTTTGTATGAGCTTGATCAGAGTCACTTTAATTAATGGCAGGCATGTCTTACTTGCTGACTGGCAGGCATGACTACTACTTACCATCTTTTTGAATGTGATTGGTTAATTCTGAACACAGCCGCATCTATAGTTATAAAAGGGTGTGAGCACTTATGCAACTCCGGTATTGTACATTTTTTATTGTTATTTTTCCTCCATTTTATATCCAGTATAGATATGGAAGCATCTGATACTGTTACGAAGGTGGCTGAGCAGTGGAATAACTCCTCTCATATTATTTCATTTACAGTAAATCTTTTGGGATCGTAACTGGTATCTTGTTTGATCACAGTTGCACTATTGATGTATGACAGGAAAAAATGTGTTACATGGTTAGAATGTAGGATTGGACTGAACTGGAGGCACAAGTTTAGATCCATTCTCAGCAGAGAGGGTGATTTGGGGGCTAATCATTAGTGATATTTATCTCATAAGATTGCTGTTGCAGGGGGCAAATGGAGAAGAAAATATATATACAATACAACATTTTGAGCTCTTGCAGAAAAACTGGATATAAGCCAAATACAGACTGCAAGATAGATAAGAGTGAATTTATTACTATTCTTTATTTAAACCTTTGGATTTAGTAATTCCAAAATAAAAGGACTTTCATAATAAAATGATTATTTATAAAGGCTCATCCAGCCAGATTAGTCATCCTATTACACAATCAACTGCCCTTTAATACAGAATCTGCACATCATGAACAATGCTCATATCCTGCACAATTTACTGCTGTAGCTGCACATTCTTTTCTCTTAACATCTTTGCAGCGAGTGCAAATCACCCAACTTGGTGTATTTCAAAGGGACCAAAATCTGCCAACAGGAAGCAAATAATTTGCTCCGTGAAGTCCAAGTAAGTCTCTGTAGAAGTGAATAGATAAATCTGATTCTAGGGACAGCAGTACAGCATGTAATGAATTAAATTTTCCATTGGAGTTTCTCCTCAAATAAATAAGCTCTGTGCTGCAGGAGCCCATCTGTACTTCCTTTCATTGTATGCTGAAGGCAGAGTCTGGAAATGCTCTTCTGTAAAAGCTCACTCTGGAGAGGAGCTTATCAAAGAATACAGATGTAGAAACATCCCATTATACAATTTTACCACATAAAACCAAATAGAAACTCTACACTGAAGACCAGTTCAATAAGGAGTCTGCTGAAGCTAACCAATCCCTACATTATTGCTTCTGCTCTGGTTGAAACAAAATTTCCACAGCTGTGGAATACCTTTGAAAAACAGGTGATGTACTGAATTCAGCTATCTTTTAGGTATGGTACCTTCAGTATTATTTGTTCAGTTGGCTATCTGCCAATGTTTTGGTCTTTAGCATGAATCAAGTAATACTGTGGATATCCTAAATTGATGACTGCAGGCTGTGAGGATCTGGATGGGGAACAACAAGCTTCATTTGAACCCTGGCACTGAATGACTTTGGGTTTTGACCCCCTCTGAATAGAGTAGAATAAAATAACAGAGTTGGAAGGGACCTTGGAGGTCTTCTAGTCCAACCCCCTGCCTAGGCAGGAAACCCTACACCACTTCAGACAAATGGTTATCCAACATCTTTTAAAAAACTTCCAGTGTTGGAGCATTCACAACTTCTGGAGGCAAGTTGTTCCACTGATTAATTGTTCTACCTGTCAGGAAATTTCTCCTTAGTTCTAAATTCCACTCATTGCTTCTTGTTCTCTGTTTCTGGGACTTTATTATCTTTAGTATTGGATGGAGTAACACTGTCCCAAACAGACCCTGTCCACAATCTGGGGTCCTTCTGAACTTACTACTCCTGCTCTAAGAGATGGTGGTATTCTAGAGATGGTGGGCTAGGAAGGCCTTTGCACAACTTTATATTGTGACCAAATGTACCTATTTCTAGATCAGGAGATCTATGCATGACCACTCATGCCTTGGTCACCTCCCATTTAGACTACTGCAATGCATTGTACATGGGGCTGCCCTTGAAAAGTATCCTGAAACTTCATCTGGTGCAAAACGAGGTGATGTGAATAATTATGTGTGTTTTTGGTAGAACACACATCAGACCTCTGCTATGTTGGTTACCAGTTTGTTTTTGGGTACAATTTATGGTGCAGAAGTTGATCTTTAAAACTCTTCATGGCATGGGAAGTGCCATGAAGACAAATTCCTTGTGTGTCCAATCACACTTGGCCAATAAAGAATTCTATTCTATTCTATTCTATTCTATTCTATTCTATTCTATTCTATTCTATTCGAACTGTTTTTTTGAGGGATCACCTCTCTTTATTTTCACCTGCCTGTCCTATCAGATCCAGAGGAAAGGGCATATTCTAATGCCCAGGGAGCTACATTTTGGTGCCCCTGCTAAGGAATCTTCTTCCCACTGAAATGAAGTTAGTCTTATTGCTGTTGAGCTTCTGAGCAACCCTGAAAATATGGTTCTGCCAGCAGGCCTAGGGACCCCAGGGGGATGAATTAGTCATGTGGCTCCATTGTTTTTAACATCTATTTCTCTAGTATTATTTGGTGTACATTAGTTTTTATACTTTTTAATGTGTTCATTAACTGTGTTTAGCTCTGTTGTACCCAAAGTCGCTGATTTGTGAGATAAGTGGCTAAATAAATTGGTTTAATAAATTAAAAGGAAATGGCTTTATTATCCTACGGGTTATGGAGGTTGCCCCAGTTCCTTTCTCAAAAAAGCAATGGAGTGTTTGGGAAAAGAACAAGGACTCTGGATTACTTCTAGAATAATGGTCTTGCCCATTCCCTATACTCTGCCCTATATAACAATAAAGCAGAGGGTAAAATCCCTTCAAAACTGTGTGGGGTATGTGTGAACTAGCCTATCTCCTTTCAGGACTATAAAGGAGGACTATGTTTTTGTAGATCAGAGGGCTACATTTTAACATCATGACAATGAGTGCAAAAAGTATATACCAAGAGACATAAAAGGATCCATCTACTCCAATATCCTTAACCATTCTTTGTTATTTGTAAAATAATAATAATAATAATTTTAGGCTATAGGTAGTCCTCCACTTACAACCACAATTGAGCCCAACATTTCTGTTGCTAAGTGAAGCATTTTTAAAGTGAGTTTTGCCGCCATTTTATGTCCTTTCTTATTCAGTGAATCACTGCAGTGTTAAGTTAGTAACATGGTTAAGTGAATCTGGCTTCCCCATTGATGCTGCTTGTTCACACCACATGATATGATGAACAAGTTGCCAAGCATCTGAATTTTGATCACGTGGCCATGGAGATGTTGCAATGATCATAAGTGTGAAAAGTGAATAAGTCACTTTTTTCAAAGACATTGTAACTTTGAACAGTCACTAAGCAAACTGTTGTGAGTTGAGGACTACCTGTAGTTAATTCTAAATTATTTCAATTATAGAATTTGCACAATGAATAATGTTAAACTAGGTTTGATAGTTAAAAGTAATGACATGTCATCTGTAGTGAAAGGATTTTACATTTGCCAGTAGACAGTGGAAACAACTCGGGGAGATGGAATAAACTCTGTACATATATTTTGAATATTAAAGCAAAACAATTGGTGCCAAGTTACATTTCTACCTCATTCTACTATACTTTGTGTGTGTTAAGCTCAATCTACATATATTAGCATAGATATGCCTTTATAAAGTGTATATAACAAAGCAATCCACCTTCTGTCCATGTCTGAGGTTTGCAGTTTTCCCCACAGTCTATCTGTGCTCAGATAATCAAAAGCTGAGGATAAAATGACAAATACCACATAAAGGCCCCTAGGTGGCCTTTCAAGTAGCTTCCAAATCAAATAAAGCATTGATCCAACCTTTCTTAAATCCAGCCTGAACTGATGGAAAATTGAAGTTAACTCTTCTTGATCCAGAAGTTTATGCAAATAATAACTTACATGCAATCCGCAACTGCTATCCATGAAAGTGGTGGCTTGGTAATTTCCTGGATTTGTTTTGTCATCTTCTTTGTATATAAGCATCACCAAAGAGAGTAGTTATCCTTGAAAGGCCCACCCCATATCACTGATATAGGTAAACAATTCCTAGCCAGAAGGTGCACTATGTTATGGAAAAAAATATTTATGTTGGCACTGTCATCATGAGAAACACTGATCTGTGCTAATATTTGATCATGATTGTTTTCACTTCCGCAGGATCCACTGAGGAACATTCATGTTAATTGGTCATCATTTCCTCTTGTCTTTGGCCAATCACTGCCTGATCGCCAAAGCAGAGGTGGTATTCAGCAGTTCTGATCAGTTCTGGAGAAGCGGTAGTGGAAATTTTGAGTAGTTCGAAGAACCAGCAAATACCACCTCTGACTGGAGATTTTTACAGTATCCTTCCCCTGCCATGCCCACCAAGCCATGCCCACAGAGCCGGTAGTAAAAAAAAATTGAATCCCAGCACTGTTCCAAAAATATGGTAGAAATGGTTCAAACAATTTGCTGCTGCAATGTGCATTTCAGCATGTGTGATTCCTTTAGACTTCTGCTTATCTCCAAAGTTTATCAGCTATAAATGGAGTATAGAGTTATGTTTATTCCGTTTCTTAACAAGTTTTTATACTTATCAAGTTATTATAATATTAGAATAGATCAGTGTTTCTTCAGTTTGTTTCTTGTTCTTATGCTGTGATGCTTCCTTCAGATGCTTCCCCAGATGCCTCTCCATATATCAGGTCAGAGGAACATGAACCAGTTCCAGGCACATCAGGAGGGAAGTTGGTCAATGCTTCCAAGCATCTGACAGTGATCTGACTGAAGCACAGCTATAGCAGGATAGACCTGAGACTTCAAGTGGGAAAACATGCTGCTGTAGCATAATGGTGATGAGGAAAAGGAACCGCCAAGAACACCTAGGTCAGAGAAAAAGCAGGAGCAGCAATGGTCAGTCAGATTACTTGCAAGGAGTAGACTCATCCTTCTTGATGGGCTGCACCAGAAGTTGACTATTTAGCACAGCAGACAGATGGAGATGATGCTAGGAACATGTTCATTTCCTTGCTGTGTGTTCTTGCCTTGAACTTCAGATTGCGTCTCTTCAGTTGTTGCCTTTGCCTTGCCTTGCCTTGCAACTTGCCTTTGTCTTGAGAACTTGCTTTGGTCTAGTGGATTGGACTTTCCTTTCCTTGAGGACTAGTGTTGGCTTCATTTGAGTAGCCTGTGGAATTTATTGGGGCTGAGCTGGTGCTGGCACAGGGAATTGCCGGGAAATACCAATTCAGGCTTGAAGCCTTAATAAAGACTCCTTACACCCATAGTGTATCTGTATGTGCATAAGTGGGCCAGCACACCTGCCTACCATCTTTTGTTTACTTAGCCTTCAATTTTTCTAAAAGGCTTAGTGAGAATTTATTCATGCTCTTCTTGTTAGAGTTATCATGACTAACAAAGGTTCATCTTCATTAGAAACTATGTAATAGAACCTGATGTAATCGAATAGATAATAGATAATAGAATAGAATTCTTCATTGGCTAAGTGTGATTAGACACACAAGGAATTTGTCTTGGTCTCAGTGTACATATAAGAAAAGATACATTCATCAAGAATCATAAGGTACAACACTTAATAATCTATTCTGCTTTTATGAAATATGTCTCCCAGTCCCCCACCTTGCTTTAGGATTGACTTGACATGCTAACCATTTGTTGAGGATATGTCCTTATAACAGATCTTTCATCTCAGGATCAGCTAAGAAGAGTGGCTGAAATCATATCAAAGAGATTGACAAGACAATAATATTTTCTATTTAAAAAATACAATATGCCTCCTGTGCAATCTTTCTGATTTGAACAAAGGAGGAACTTGAGGGATGTTGATAGTCTGCAAGTCTACAACTGGCCCACCAAAGACCATACCTTCTTCCATTATGGGCTTCTGTGCCTCTGTGCAGGGGTGTCAAACTCATGTCATCACGGCTTCATCACATGATGTATTGGGACTTTTTCCCCTTTTGCTAAACCAGGAGTGGCCAGCACTTGATGCATCTGACCCATGGGACAGGAGTTGGATAGCCCTGGTCTATGATCATTTCAGTTTTAACTGCTGGAGAGAACAGAACCTCCCTGACCATCAAAGTTTTCTTCTCCCCTCCTTTTAAAAAAATGCTTAGTTAGGAATAACAACTGCAAAGATTGCTTTTCTTACTGGTAAATTTCCAGCTGCCTCTCACCAGGTAGTCTTTATCTCTCTATTTTTCTCCTCTCCAGCAAGCAAGCACTTCACTCTCCTAGTTCCTTTCTTTTTGCTTCACCTGCGATTTATGTGATTCTACCACAGAAACTTCTGGCAACCCAAGCAGTTCTCACCCTCCTATGAGGGAAGCAACTTAATTCATCTTGTTTTGGAGACACAGCAAGAAGAGCATTGCAGGACCACAATTTTCAAAGCAGCGTATGTTTTTCTCCCATCTTGAGGATAGAAGGAAAGCACATTGCTGGAAGTGTAGGGAAAAAATCTGTAGACTGAGTCTATTGTTTAAACTTCATTTCTGATCAATTTCCTCCAAGTGAAGGATAGACCTATTGGTTTCTCTATGTTCTGTGTATTAATGTTATCATTTAGATCAGGGATGTCAAACTCACATCATCATGATGGCATCACATGATGGGACTTTTTTCCCCTTCATTAAACCAGCATGGGCGAGGCCAGCACGTGATGCATCTGTCCCAGAGGTCAGGAGTTTGACAGCCCTGATTTAGATCATTTACTTAAAAATCTAATCTGTGTGCTGACTTCCTGTTCTGTAGGAAAAATCCCCACCAAATCCTCAGCCCAGGTGTGGATTGTATTTATTTTAGAAAACCTGGTGTGGCTTAAACAATTACACATAAAGCTTTGAATGATTGTCTCATCAGATTGAGCAATTAGGAAGTAAATAGTTAGGACAATAGTTGAATATATCCATTGAGGAGGCCATATTTTAATCTTGATCCACTCCCAATGCAAACTACCAATTATATGAAGGACAACCTCAATGCTTCCTCCAAATTTGCTAAAAGGTTAAAGTACTTCTAATGTGGATCTAAAAACAGTTTGCCATCTAATTGCTTGAATGTACCACATCCCTAGGAAATATCTCTCCAGACCAATTGACCTTCTTCTGCTGATTTCTCATAGTACTTTGTCACAGAGATTTGATTCAATCATAAGTTCCTATTTATTGATTGTGGCTGTACTTTCGTCACTGTTATTTATGGATTTAGCAGAGGATAAACCACTAAATAGAACTGTGTCATCCAGATGCAAGTAACAATTGTAGCTAATCTCTTTGACTTGGGAGGATGAACTTAAGTCAGTCAGAATGTGTCATGATGAGTTGGTTACTGTATTTGAAATAACATATATTACATTACTTCATTCTTTGGAAGGTAAATATCCTATACAAGGAGGTCTTGCATTGAGCGTCTTTTTATTTCTTGAGTATCAATAAGAAGACCTCTCTTCCCATTTTACAATTAGAGTTTGGAAGATATTCTTTGAGATCTCTATAATGATGAAAATAACTTTGCCTGGAGAAATAGCTGACAAAAGAGCCCAACTTAATTGCTATGAAAGAATTTAAAGAGCCTATTAAAATACATCTGCCTCTGTTGCCATTATAATCTTCCTCCTGGATAACTGTATTTAAAGATAAACATAAAGTAATTTTTGTTTAGAAGTGTTTGATTGTCTATGAAACCTGTCATCTGTGTGTCTAGACATGGGAAATAGACATGTCTATGGAAATTCCCATGTCTAGACATGGGAAATTGTTCTGCCTGGCAAGTGTCTGAAAAGTGTAAAATTATATTAATCTTCCAAATTTGTTTCTTTCCATCTGTGAGATGCAGTTAATTTTTTTATTTTTTTAATTAATTAATTTGATTTGTTAATCACTTACAAGATAATAGTTATAAGTATAAACATAGTTATGAATACATGGAATGGATACATATAAGAAAAATAAAAAATAAAAATAAAAAGAATCAATAGGACAGGGACAGTAGGCACGTTGGTGCACTTATGCACGCCCCCTACAGACCTCTTAGGAAAGGGGTGAGGTCAATAGTAGACAGTCTAAGGTTAAAGTTTTTGGGGTTTGGGGAAGAAACCACAGAGTCGGGTAGTGTATTCCAGACATTGACCACTCTGTTGCTGAAGTCGTATTTCCTGCAATCAAGTTTGGTGCGGTTAACCTTGAGTTTGTATCTATTGTGTATAAGAGTGAGTGTTGTGCTTCCCCATCCCCGTATATTCTGATTGACTTTCCACAGATCATAATATATGTAAATAAGGCTGATCCCATGAGAAACAACTTTGTACAATCCAGAGCTCTTCTTGTTTGTAGGAACTCTATAGACTTGTATCAGTAGAAATAAAATCTTCTATTTAAAAGTGCTTCTAGTACATAGGTGTCAAACCTGCCTCAAGACGTTGCCATCATGTGACATTTTGCGATGTTTTCCCCATTTGCCTGGCTGCTGTGAGTGTGGTCTCTGTGTGATGCATCCGGCCTGCCGGCCACCAGTTTGACACCCCTGTAATCTAGTGGTACCAATTTGCAGACCTGCCTAGGTAGGTTTGGTGCTGTAGTTACATAGTTTATATTCCCTTAGTTAATTTATTACTTATTTTGTTTAAAATTGCAAGTGGATTTTTTACCTTTTTTAAAAAAAATTAGTTCCCAAGCCATTCTAAGAATCTATTTGGATTGAATATGTGGAATAGAAATTATTATATGAATAAATACACATTTAGACTGTAAATTCTGTTACAAGAGGGGAAAAGTTATGTAGGTGGATCACATACATTTGGGGGCTTCAACAAAGGGATAAAAAGAGCATCACAACATATCAACAAAGGGATAAAAAGAGCATCACAACATATTTTTACCTCAACTACTAAATTTATTCAGTTTGGTTATAGATGTATTACAGACTAGCATTTAGCCAACCTTGATTGATCTAGAAAAGTTTTGTATGGCTGGGTAGAATGGAAAACCACCATTCAACCAAAACCAAAACCAAATACTGAAAACTAGGGCAGAAATTTAAAAAAAATCCTGGAATAAGTCAATAGTAAACAATTGCTGTATTGTTGCCAAGATGTCATGGATTAAGCACAACTTTTACTTTTACTTTTTTCATGATGGAGAAATAAAATATATGAAAAAGTACCTCACTAATATATAAAACTTTTTATAATGTGATGGAATGTGGATTTGACTTAGAGAAGGTAGACAGGAATGCAAAAATATATGAAATCCTGAAAAAAGGAGAAAATGTGAGAAAGAAACTTGAAACAACTCTGTCATGATTCTTATATGTATAAGTTGAAGTAGAAAGGGAGTCTGATTCTACTGCAATTCCTTAACGACCTTAAAGATTACTTAAGAATCTTAGTAATTCCTGTTTCCTGACCTTATCTAACTTAAAAGACTGACAAGCAGTATCATTACTTTAATGATTTGAGAAATTTGCCAGCAATTGAGACAACAATAGATGAAAAACAGCTTCAGTTCTTCCATTTAAAAATGTTGCCCTCATTGTTTTGACATCCAAGAATAAGGTCTGTGTTATGTATGCAGGTTTGAATGTCATTGGTTAAGTTTGAACTGTTCTTGCAAATGTCAGTAATGATTGGTTTAAAAAGTGTGGGAAAACCCTGCACTCTGATTGGCTGGCAACTGCGGTTGCTGGCTATAAGTAGCAGCCACAGACCAGCCAAATCAGGTCTGTTATGAGCTGTAGTCACTAATAAACTCTGCACTGAAGCACTTCACATCTGACTCTTCATGCAAATCTAACACTGGCGACGAAGATGGGATCCTTCCTGAAGAGAAGACGATGCGGAAAACAAGCTGAGAGAGATGGCTGCGCTGAAAACCCCTCCAGCCCTGTTTGATCTGACAGCAGAAGACTGGGACTCGTATGCGGATTGTTTCCAAATGTATTTGGAGGCAAACGATCTCGCCGACATTTCCGAGAAGTGGAAGTGGGCGGTCTTTCTCACCCACTGCAGTCCGGCCGTTTTCAAGATGGCAAAGGCATTGGCGGGAGCTGCAGACGTGAAGGATATGGACTGGCCCGATTTAGAAAAGTTATTAAGAGCCCATTACGCACCACAAGTATCGTGCCTCATTAAGAGACACGAATTCTACCGTCGGGATCAAGGGGAAAGCGAAAACGTTAATGACTTCGTGGCAAGTTTAAGGGACATTGCGGGTGCATGTGAATTTATCAACTTAGAAGAGGCCATGAGCGATTGATTTATTCTAGGCCTAAAAGACAAGGTTTTGCAGAGCAAATTATTAATGAAACCTAAGATCACGCTTAAGGAGGCCATAGAAGAAGCTTCTTCAGCGGAAGCTACCAAGTCCTCAGCAGCAGCCATGAAGAAAATTAACAAGGCAGAAGCCATCCTGATGTGGAAAAATCCACAACAACCCATTGCGAGCAAATAGATTCTGATTCAGGCTGTAGTGAGGTGGAGGAAGGAATTTAGAGACTCAGAATGGAGAAGAAAAGGAAAGACCTTGGAAGAAAGAGGCAAGACTTTTATTGCAGAGGTTGTGGGGGCCACCCCGCACTGAATGCAAGTTTTTTGATACCATCTGTCTCCATTGTGAAAAAGAGGTCACCTAGCAAGAGTCTGCAAATCATCCAGAACTCCACCAAGCAGAAAGAAGTTTCCTGACAAAGATTTCAAGCCTAACAACTTCAGTGAGAAAATGGGGCGCAATACAGAAGCAAAAGGGAAGAATGAAACTCATCAAACAGTCACCATTGGTCATTCTTCATCCTTAAGAAGCAGAAAAGTACATGTGAAGGTACTAATTGAAGGAAAGCCTTGCCAAATGGAAGTGGACTCAGGCTCCACATGGTGTCATTGGACACTATTCACAGGCTACTTCCCAACATTCAGAAGAAGCATTTCCAGAAGCAAGCACTGACTCTTAAAGACTACCAAGGGAACAAGATTCCAGTAGTTGGAACAAGAGAATTCATCGTGAAGTTCAAAGGCCACACCAAACATTTGCCCCTGACCATTGTGGACAAGGACCACCCAAGCTTGCTGGGACTTGAGTGGTTCAATCCACTAGGCATCGAGGTGACTGGCATCAATCACGTGAGCAACACTGAATGGGAGGAGGCCCTGAAGTCTGAGTTTCCAGAGGTCTTCAGCAATGGATTGGGCAAGTATATGGGGACCCCTATCACTTTCAACCTAGATCCCAAGGTACCCCCAATTCACTTAAAGCCCAGAAGGGTCCCATTTGCCTTAAAGGAAAAAATTGATGCACAATTAGATAAACTAATAGCTCAAGGAGTTTTAGAGCCCACTGACCACTCCAGATGGGAGACACCCATAGTCACACCAGTCAAGAATGATGGGTCAGTAAGAATCTGTGGGGACTATAAGGGGACATTGAACCATGCACTTCAACAGAGCGCATATCCAGTTCCAGTGGTGCATCATTTATTACATTCACTTGGCAGGGGTACAGTCTTTGCCAAATTGGATTTGGCCCAGGCATATCAACAACTAACAGTTGATGATGCCACTGCAGAGGCCCAAACCATTGTGACTCATAGAGGTGCCTTCAAATGTAAAAGGTTACAGTTTGGAGTAAGCGTGGCACCATTCCAAAGGCATTTTCCAAAGCCTTATGGAAAGAATGCTCCAAGGACTGCCAGGGGTAGTGCCTTACTTTGATGATGTGTTAATCTCTGCTGAAATTGACACTCAGTTACAAGAGAGACTCAGAGAAGTCCTTACCAGATTCAAGAAAGTGGGGTTAAAAGTCAAGGAAGAAAAATGCACTCTTAGAACTGACAAGGTTGAGTTCTTGGGCTATATGATTGACAAGCATGGCATCCACCCTACAGATGCCAAGGTTCAAGCAATCAAAGAAGCCCCTAGACCTAAATGCAAAACAGATTTGCAAGCCTTCCTTGGACTTACTAACTTTTACCACATGTTCCTACCTCAGAAGGCAACCATTGCAGAACCATTACACAGATTGCTTGACAAAAAGTCTGTTTGGGTCTGGGGCAGGAAAGAACAATCAGCATTTAACAGTATTAAAAGACTAATCACATCTGATGCTGTACTCATACAGTTCTCTGAGAATTTACCTGTTGTACTGACTTGTGATGTATCCCCTTTTGGAGTGGGGGGTGGTTTGGGCCACAGGCTTCCCAGTGGGAGGGAAGCCCCTATTGCGTTTTACTCTCGCACCTTGACCAAAGCAGAGAGGAATTACAGCCAATTGGACAAGAAGGCATTGGCAATTGTTGCAGCTATCAAGAAATTTCATGAGTATTTATATGGGAGAACATTTACCATTGTCACAGATCACAAACCTTTGTTAGGCATTGTGGCAGGAGACAAACCTACACCCATTATCCTGTCACCAAGAATGCTGAGGTGGACTGAATTTCTTGCTGCTTATTCATACAACCTTATCCACAAGCCTGGCAAGGACATTGGACATGCTGATGCCTTGAGTCATTGCCCACTTCCTTGTCACAAGGAGGACTTTGAACCTGAGGCACACACCTTTTTCCTAGAAAGTGTTGCCAAGCTTCCAGTACATGCTGCTGAAATTGCCAGAGAGACTGTCAAAGACACTTTGTTGGCTCCTATTATAGGCTGGATTAAGAAAGGTTGGCCTCTTCAAGATCTACCTCACCTTGCCCAATCTTTTAAATCCAGGCAAACTGAATTATCTGTATTAAGAGGATGTATTTTGTGGGGTAACAGGGTGGTTATTCCTGCAAAACTGCAAAGGGAGGTTTTGGAAATGCTACATGAGGGTCATCCTGGTATTGTAAGGATGAAGGGATTGGCCAGGAGTTATGTATGGTGGCCAGGTATTGACAAAATGGTTGAAAACTGGGTTGCATCTTGTCCCAACTGTCTGGTAGTCAGGCCTGCCCCACCTCTCGCCCCCAAACAGGAATGGGAATGTCCTAGGGGCCCATGGTCCAGGATTCACATTGATTTCGCTGGCCCTACCAGAGGGCACACCTTCCTTATTATAGTAGATGCATATTCCAAATGGCTAGAGGTAATCCCTATGGCATTCACCACAACTGATGCTGTCATAAAGCAGCTTAAAAAGCTTTTTGTAACCCATGGGTTACCTGATGTTCTCGTCTCTGACAATGGCCCTCAATTTACATCCAACCCTTTTGAATCCTATCTAGCACAACTGGGTATCAGACATGCCCTGACAGCCCCTGGGCACCCTCCGGCTAACAGCCGGGCTGAACGCATGGTACGTTTTACCAAGGAGAAGCTTCAGCAACTGGGTCCTGGGGACATCACTGAGAAAGTTGAAAAACTTCTTAGTGTTCAGCACATCACTCCTAACCCATCAACTAACTTATCCCCAGCAGAGTTGTTGATGGGTAGGAAACTTAGGTCTCCCCTTGACCGCCTTCATCCCACTTACGCACCCAACGCACCACTAGATTCCACTAGCAAAGTTCGCACGTTCAGTGTGGGTGATTCTGTTTATGCTAAGAACCTTATGGGTGAGCCTTCATGGATTCCTGCTGAAATAACTCAAATCACAGGCCCTCGTTCTTACAGGGTACAAACAGAGGATGGACTCCTCTGGAGCAGGCACATTGATCAGCTTAGATCCAGGTTACCTCAGGAACATCGCAATTGTTCCTCTCTAGTTCCCATACCTAATGCTTTTTCTAGGGGGAGGGGAGGAACATGAGGATAATCAGCAAACAAAAATCAACCCCATTTGTAATGAGCCATTACGACAGGAACCATCCCAAAACCTGTCACAATGCCAAAACCCATCCTTACAAGTGGAAGATTGCACATCACTACCTGACTTGGGTGCTGACATTGGGCTGGAGATGGGTTGGGAGGAGAGACCAGATTCTAACAATCAAACAGGGTCTTCTTTCACAGGAAGTCCAACTAGGGAAATGTCAACAGACACATTTCCCCTCTCACTGGGTGAGAACGTTAAAACTTCTGAACCACAAAGGTCTCAACGTACACGTAAGAGCCCCACCTATTTAAAAGAATACATTAGATAGGTTTGAGTATGGACTGAACCTAGTGGGGAGGGGTGTTATGTATGCAGGTTTGAATGTCATTGGTTAAGTTTGAACTGTTCTTGTAAAATGTCAGAAATGATTGGTTTAAAAAATGCGGGAAAACCCTGCAACTGCGGCTGCTGGCTATAAGTAGCAACCACAGACCAGCCAAATCGGGTCTGTTATGAGCTGTAGTCACTAATAAACTCTTCACTGAAGCACTTCGCGTCTGACTCTTCATGCAAATCTAACAGTCTGAAAGTCTACTTTGCAATATCTTAAGCCCAGTTTCAGGGGTAAAAAAGCTTAGTTTGTGTGCAGTGACAATCTTTCTTTCCTTCTAGTTATGAATAAAGTTGTTTGCATGATCAGGTGCGTGTACTGAAATGCAGAAACAGTTTGCAAGAAGGAACCATGCTTTCTTATTTTTCTTCAGTTTCCCTAAATATATTTTTTAGATTTGGGAATGATTGATCTGTGCAGAGACCAGTTCTTCACCTTTTAAAATGTATGCAAATGTAGGCTTTTCAAACAGCTAACAAAATGCTTGACTGACATACAATGAAAAAAAAAGCCTTTGGATAAAGTTTTCACTATCCTAAATGTAACAAAACAGCCAATTATAAACCAGTCACTTTTTTCCTTGCCCACCCATTGCCAATTGCCTCTTTTTTCTTTTTATATTATTTACTGGCATTCACAAAAGCCATATTTGAATTAGGAAAAAAAATAGTAATCTAGGTCTAGGATCATCTCTCCTGGTGGCATTTTGAAATGTTTTCTTTTTATTTAAAAAGTTATCAGATTTCTGACTGAGGCAAATAATTTTTACTCTCTTGGGCTTAGCACATTAAAGCACATTATAGCTCATGCTACAGCAATATATTCCTAATTTCAACCAATATAACTGTCAGAAACACTACAATGTTTGTGAGTTTGAAAGTGGGGGGGAAACCAATGAACAATAGAGTTTACTTCCCAAGTGTTATTTGCTAATCCTTAAGCTAGCAACGAAGTGTAACAGCATCAAATTTACTGCTCCCCATTGGTGATCCTATCCTGCCATAAGCACTGTGGAAAAAGGATACTCACCTTATTTCCATTGTACAGCAGACATTAAAACAGGAATTGCTGTATTACCTAAGTGTTGCTTTGTTTTGTTCCCTTCCCATCAAATGTTACCAGCTGTTGAGAAAACATCACTCTTAACCTGGGAAAGAGGCAGGGAGATGAATTTTGTTTTGTTTTTTTAATAAACTTTATTGAATTTTTATTACATCAAAAACATAGAAAAATATATCACTCAATAGCAGCTGTTTGTGGTGCTTATCATATAATAATCATTTGTGCAATATTTACATATATTAATTTGTGCATAATTATATTCTTATTCTATCTATATTCTATATTTAACAATTACCTATCCTTAATCTGTCTCTGAACTATCCAGTTATACCATTGTTCCCATACCTTATAAAATATTGAAGCTTCCTTATCTTTTAAACGCAGCATTAGTTTATCCATTTCAGCACAATTCATAACTTTTTGAATAACCAATTGCTCTACAGGTATGTATGGCTGTTTCCAACATTGGGCAAAGGCAATCCTGGCAGCAGTCAATATGTGCAATAATAAGTATTTTGTGCTTTTTACGTTTTTTTTTGAAGATCCCCAATAAGAAGAGTTCTGGTTCTAGGTCTAATTGTT
This sequence comes from Naja naja, assembly GCA_009733165.1. NCBI lineage: Eukaryota > Metazoa > Chordata > Lepidosauria > Squamata > Elapidae > Naja > Naja naja. Next base: position 279,451,227 of record CM019148.1, read on the forward strand.
CATTGGTGATTTCCTGCAGCCAATTTTTAATTTTGAGCCAGTATTTTTGAGCCTCTGAGCAGGACCACCACATATGATAATATGTTCCCTCTTTTACTTGTTCCTCTTCCATTTTTTTTTAATTACATTTATATGCCGCCCTTCTCTGAAGACTCAGGGTGGCTTACAATTTTTTGGGATACAACCCAGTGTGCACAGCAATTTTAATTTCTAAAAAATATCCATAAAGTTTTTAATCACCTTTTCATCAGTACCCATCAATATTTTGTCTAGCCCAATCTGCTTGTTATAAATACCTTCTACTTTAATATCCTTATCAAATCTAGATTGTACTTGCAAATATGAAAACCAATTCATTTTTATACCTTGTTCTTCCCATGCTTGCATAGATTTAAGTTCACCCCTTTCATTCAATATCTCACCATATCTAACTGTTTGTTCCTTTTTATATATTACTGGATATGAAAAGGCTTCAATAGTAGATATCCATATTGGAATTTTCAAGTAATGTTGTTTTTTTAATCTTCTCCCAGTTTAAAAACAAAGCTTCTCGAATATAATGTCTTCTAAAATACCCTTGTGTTTTAGTTCCCTTATACCAAAGAAATGCATGCCACCCCAATAACAAGTCATGTCCTTCTAGAGTCAATAATCTAGTATTCCTTAGTGTTATCCAATCTTTTACCCACATCAAATTTGCCGCCTGGTAGTATAGTTCCCAATTGGGCAAAGCAAACCCTCCTCTTAATCTTGCATCCTGCAATAACTTAAGTTTTATTCTTGCTTTTTGCCTTGCCATATATATTTCAACATCATTCGATTTAGGTCTTCGAAAAACTCTTTCCCTAATCTGATTGGAATTATCTGGAATAAGTATAGAATTCTAGGCAATACATTCATCTTGATTGTTGATATTCTCCCAATCAACGATAGTTGTAAGTTTTTCCATTTTTCCAAGTCTGTCGCTATCTGCTGTTTAAGTTTAATGTAATTATCCTCCTTCAGTGTACTACATCTTGCTGTAATATATATCCCTAGATACTTAACCTTACTTGTGACCTGTATTTCTAAAGCTTCTTCCAATTCTTTCTTCCGTCTCGCTAACATATTCTTTGTTAATATCTTTGTTTTGTCTTTATTAATTTTCAATCCTGCTACTTCTCCATACTCTTCTATTCTTTCAATTAGCTTAAGCGCTGATTCCAGTGGGTCCTCTAATATAAATACCAGGTCATCTGCAAAGGCTTGTAACTTATATTCTTCTCTTTTAATTTTCATTCCTTTTATTTGTTTATCTTCTCTAATGCGCCTGTTTAATACTTCCAAGGTTAACACAAACAGCAGGGCGACAGTGGGCAGCCTTGTCTAGTCCCTTTTCTTATATTTATAGGCTCTGTCAATTCTCCATTTATCAAAACCCTTGCGGTTTGTTCAGAATATATCGTCTCAATAGCATGTATAAATTTTTTGCCAAAGCCCATTTGTGTCAATTGTAGTAACATGATGCGCCAACTCACGTTATCAAAGGCTTTTTGAGCATCCAGAAACATCAAGGCCATTTGCTTTTCAGGATGTGCCTCATAGTACTCCAGAGTGTCCAGGATTATTCTCATATTATGTTTGATTTGTCTTTTGGCAGAAACCCATTTTGGTCAACATGTATAAAGTTGTTTAAGTATCTTTTCAGTCTTTCTGCCAAAATTGAAGCAAAAATTTTATAGTCTGAATTTAATAGGGAAATAGGCCTATAATTTTTAACTTGTTGTAAGTCTGTGTCTTCCTTCGGTATAAGTGTGATATAAGCTTCTGACCAAGTCTTTGGTATTCTCTTCTCTTGCATGACTTCATTCATAACTTCTAATAATTGGAGGTTTAACACCTCCTGAAAAGTCTTATAAAATTCCACTGGTAAACCATCTGGGCCTGGTGCTTTCCCTGTATTTTGTTTCTTTAAGGCTTCTGTTAACTCCATCATTGTTATATTCTCTTCTAACATTATTTCGATATCTTTAGGTATCTGTGGTAACTTTGCCTTTTGTATATATTGTTTAATTTTTCTTCTTGAATACTCTCTTGATAGTACAATTTTTCATAATAGTCTTGTATAATTCTTTTTTTCCCTTCATTTCCGTAACAAGGATGTCCTTCTTCATCTATTAAATGACTAATTTTCCTTGATTCTCTTTCCTTTCTTAATTTATAGGCTAACCATCTTCCTGGTTTGTTTGCGTCCTCAAAATAATTCTGTTTAGCATTTTTAATCTTTTGGGCTAGCTCTTCTTTTTCCATTAATTCCATTTTATGTTTGGTTATATCCATTTTTATTTTAACATCTTTTTTTTTGTGGAAATTTCTGTAGTTCTTTTTCCAGTTTTTTATATTCTTCTTCTAATGTTTTAAAAGTCTTTTTTTGTTTGATATTTCTTTTCCTTGTATAATCAATTATCAAGCCTCTTGTATAGGCCTTCATCGTGTCCCAGAGATTCTGTAACGATGTATCCTCTTTCTTATTTTCTTTAGAAAAGAATACCAGTTCTCTCTCCATTTTCTGTTTAAAATCTTCTTCCTTTAATATCTTATTGTTTAATATCCATCTAGATCTCATCTTTTGTTCTTTCCAAATAATAATCACTGGATTATGATCGGCCCAAATACTTGCTTCTATTTCAATTTTTTGTATATTAAAAAATAGATCAGCTGATGTCCATATCATATCTATACTTGACCATGATTCATGCCTGTTTGAGTAAAATGTATATTATTTATTTCCTATATTGCTCTCTCTCCATGCATCTTTTAAATTTATTTCTTCTGTCATTTGAAAAAAGGGTTTTGGTAGTTTCTTTCTAGCTTTCTTTGTGGCTTTTTGTGATTTATAATCCAGCTGCTCATTAATTATTCCATTAAAATATCCCATCATGCATAAATTAACGTAGTCCAGTTCAATTATTTTTTTATGGAGTTTATTATAAAATTCCTCTTGGTGGTCATTTGGAGCATATATTGCTATTAAAAGTATTTTAGTATTATTGTCCATTATTTCTACCATTAAGATCATCATCATCTGTATAAATTAATTCAGCCGAAATTGTTTCTTTAATATATAGAACCACACCTCTTTTTTTACATTGTGCCAATGAAGTAAACAATTTTCCTAATTTTTTTTGTTTCAGTACGTGTTCATGTTGTTTTTTAATATGTACCTCTTGTAGGCAAATTATATCAAATTTTAATTTCTCCAATTTGTGAAATACTTTCCTTCTTTTAATGATTGAATTGAGTCCATTTATATTCATCGTAACCAGTTTTCTTTCCTCCATTTTAGATTTTGTAAGAGGGATTTATTGCTCTGGTGGATCTTATTTCTCTTCGTTCTCTGGGCCCGCCTACTGCCTTCTTCTTTTTCCTTTTCTTTTTCAATTACTGCTATCAACTCCTTTTGAGGTTCAATCAGGGGCTCTTCTTTTCTTGTATCTTCTTCCTTTCCTCTAATATATTTTAATAAAATGACTCTGCCTTTTCAACCATGTCAATTCTATGTCTTTCTTCCCGCCATGTAAACAGAAGGCCTTCTGGTATCAGCCATCTATAATTTATTCCTTTTCTAAGCAGTTCTTTGGTTAGAAAGAGGTACTCTCTCCTCGTCTCCCTTACTCTTCTTGGTACCTGTTTCAGCACCACAATTTCTTTGTCTTTATACTTTAATGTCTTTTCTCTTGTCATTTGTCAATATTCTTTAATGTATCTGTATTCTTATGCTTTTACATACTTAGCATAACCCACTGAAGTTGGTTAAGCTGAGAAGCAAGCATGCACATGTTGTAAATATTGTATTGATACAAGTATTGATTGCACACATGAAACTTCTACAAATACATCTGCAAAAGATAAAATAAACCCATCAGTACATGTACTTTATTTTATGATAGACAAAGACTATTTTAGGAAATTAATAGGGTGTAGAAGCATAGATGAAAAATGTTAGAACTCTTCAAATTAAATTCAGTGAAAATTGTAAGGCAGCATCCCAACATTTATGAGACTCTGGTTACATATTTTCAAAATATTTCAGTGTTTTTCAATTTCTGGTGATCATTCACATAAATGGAATATTAATACATAAAATATATTGTTCATAATGACCTAATTGAACTTATCCTACAATGCTATAGGGACTAGATGTTTGTGTGTGGGGTGGAGAACAATGCTGGAAATGACACCACATAGTATCAGTGACCATTTGCAGTTACAAAAGGAATACAAAAGCAACTTTATGACCAATCCTCTCATTTATGACCTTTGCAGGTCTGTGAAGCAAAAGAATACTGAGGTAAAGGAAGCTTAGATTTCACTTAGGGACTGTTTTGTTTAACATCCAAGTTGCTGGTTCCAATTGGGGTTCCTAAATGAGGACCTTCATATTGCAATTCTAGAATCACATATATTAACATTAAATGTTAGAATAAAAATAATAAAGTAAAATATATAATAATCACACAATTTAAATGTTGAATTAGGCTGGTTTTGTAGTGGCTCTCTCTTATCTACTTCAAAAGTCCAGCATAGCTCTTGACCCAGAGGTGATATTCAGCAGGTTCTGACCAGTTCTGGAAAACCGGTAGTGGAAATTTTGAGTAGTTCAGAGAACCAGAAAATACCACCTCTGACTGGCCTCACCTCATCTATTCTCTGCCTCCCAAGTCCCAGCTGATCGGCTGGGTCTTCTTTTGTTGCCTCTGCACAGGAGAACAGAGCTGGAAAGCAGGTTAGTGGGGTGGGGAGGGAATGGGGATTTTACAGTAACCTTCCCCAGGAGTGGGGAGGGAATGGAGATTTTACAGTATCCCACCAAGCCATGCCCACAGAACCAGTAGTAAATTTTTTTGAATCCCACCACTGTCTTGACCCCATGGAAGTTGCAAACCTCTGCTGTTTTCTCATCTTCCCCTAGAATTTTACAATTCTACTATAACTATTTCTAACTGTCTGAAAGTTGCAAGAATCGGTATTTGTTCTGCTTTTTAGATCATCTATTCTTCCTATGTGAAAAACAAAACACCTTTTCTCTATCTGTATTGTCAAACAATGATAATAGAGTTTGCATAGTTATTCAATTAAAAAAATAGTTATGGAATAATGAAACTTTTAACACATCATATATTATAGAGAAATTTGTAAATACCAGTTAATTTTAGATCTTACCTTTGAAGAATATTGTTAATTAGAACAACAGCTATCAAGATTATATATATAATCTTTAAGCCAAGCTTTCCAAAGACTTTAAATGTAGATAATTAAAATCCAGAGTAAATATTGGATTTCAGAAATGAAGAACATATTCAGTAGAAGTATCATTCAGCATGAACATATTCATAATATTATGAGTTTATTTCAAATGCTGCTTAAACAGAATTTAACCAATCTAATTTAATAGCTATAAAAGTAAACACATTAGGCCTTTTAAGGACAGAACAGTGTATTTGATTTGATTATTTGAAAACTATAGTCAGTAGTTTGGTTGTATGGCAGAGGTAGGATATTCTGCAGGTTTTTTCTTGGATTTAAGGGAATGGGGGTGGGGATATCTGGAAGCTTCATCTGGAATAAAATGTTGCAGTACAAGCAATTGTGTATGGTCCCAAACAGCACATATTACATAGAAGGTATTTTATTTTTCTTTTGGAACTTTGATTCAGTGTGGACTCCTGATGACTACATGGACAAATGATTGCAGTTTTTATGGCCAGATTTCAGAAGTGATTTGTTGTTGCCTCCTTCTTTCTAAGACACACAGAGAGAAAATGCCTGGTCTAAAGTCACCTAGCTGGCTTTGTTTCTTAAGACAGGTCTAGAACTCCCAGTCTCCTGATTTCTCAGTAGTAGCCTTGCATCAGAATCAGTGCACCAGTTTGGCTGTCCAATCCATTATACTCAACACGTTGGATTGAACATATTTAGATGAATAGGGGAGGGGAGTAAATCTTTTTGGATAATGGACTGCTCATTCAATAGCTTAGAATGGTTTAAACTTCTTGTTATAGTAGTGTGCTGATTGTGTGTGTGTGTGTGTGTGTGTTGTTTCCCCTGATATGAATAAAAGCTATGAAATGTTCACAATTAGAGGCGGATTATTATTTTCTTATTGGATGTGCCAAGAGAGAGGAAATCCTCTTGGAGTACCCTCTATTCGTGCGGATTAGCAAGTTAGCAGGCTTGAGAGCAATAAATCCTATAGGAACTGGAAGAGCTGGCAAATCTCAGGGATTCAATTTTTAAACTAAGGAATGACTTCGGTATTACAGTTGGGATTACATTTGCTACAGGGAAGTGGATTTAGTGAGTGTCTAGCATAATTATATGGAGGACTGCATTATATGCTTAGTTGAAATAACATTAGGGTGTTTTGTTTGTTTGTTGTGCTTTCAGCTCATTCTTGATTCCTAGCAACTATAGCAAAATATTGTTTAGATAACAGCCTTGGATTGGAAATGTCCATATTTTAGCCATGTATTACAGAAGAGCCTCTCTGTCAGAACTGCCATACAGCTTTGCTTTGTTAGAATCCAGTCTGCCATGAATTCCGGCGGGAGGGAGCTGGGGGAAACAAGGAAACTGAAACTAAGCACCATGCCATCCCAAGATGTCAGCCCACCACTCCAAGACTACAGGTTGGGAAATGGAATGTAATGGCTAGCAATCCAGCCCACCATTGCAGGGACACTTGCCAAAACCCCTTCTTCAAATCTAATTGGACAATTAGGAGATAAGAAGGGAGAGGAACGAAAGGGGGAAAGTTAACTGGGAGACTTTCCTGCAGAAAACTTCAGTTCTGGCTTTGCTGTATTGTAATCACCTGGCTTTTTAGTTTAAAAAATTCTTTTTGCTACATATGGAATTGAGCATATTTCTTTCCTAGGAGACCAAGCTGGGGCAGGCCTGACACTTTCTAAAGAGCTTGCATGGCTGAGAAATAGCTGCAAAATGGAAAAAGGTTGTCTTTGGAAGTAACATACTCCTTGACTTACATCAGTGGTGGGATACAAATTTTTTTACCACCAGTTCTGTGGGCCTAGCTTGGTGGGTGTGGCGTGGCGGGCATGGCAGGGGAAGGATACTGTAAAATCTCCATTCCCTCCCCATTCCTGGGGGAAGGATACTGCAAAATCTCCATTCCCTCCCCACCCCACTAACCTGCTTTCCAGCTCTGTTCTCCTGTGCAGGGCAACAAAAGAAGACCCAGCCAATCAGCTGGGATTTGGGAAGCAGAGAATAGATGGGGGCGGGGCCAGTCAGAGGTGGTATTTGCCAGTTCTTCAAACTATTCAAAATTTCTGCTACCAGTTCTCCAGAACCGGTCAGGACCTGCTGAATACCACCTCTGACTTACATCCATTCATTTAGTGGCATTCAAAGTTACAATGGCACTGAAAAAAGTGACTTATAACTGGTTTTCACACTTATGACTGTTGCAGCATCCCCATGGTCCTATGATCAAAATTCAGACACTTGGCAACTGGCATGTATTTGTCACGGTTGCAGTGTCCCGGGTTCATCGCCTTTTGCAATCTTCTGACAAGCAAAGTCAATGGGGAAATCATTGATTTAACAACTGTGTTACTAATTTAACAACTGCGGTGATTCATGTGACAACTGTGGCCAGAAAGGTGGCAAAATGCACAAAACTCACTTAACTGTCTTGCTCAGCAGTGGAAAATTTGAGCTCAGTTGTGATCATAAGTTGAGGACTACCTGTACTGATGTAACTGTAAGAATACAGCAGCGAGACAAAATGTGAGTATCATAGCTGATGGTTGAGTTATGAGGTGAGAAAACAGAACAGCAAGTGAAGTAGCAATAGCTACTTAGTCTAGATAACCTGCTAACACTTCCCCCACCTTCCTTAATAGTACAGCATTTCATGCCTCTCCATCCACACATATCTTTCATTCAGTAGGCAGTGGAGTATGTGTGTGTCACAAGCTAAACACTTCAAAAGTGTAGGGTTAATTCAGGGTGCGATCCTGCAGTCTTCACTCTCATCCAAGGGAAAACAGTTATCTCCACTCACTAAATGGTATAATCTAAAGATCAAAACACCATAGTCATTAACCGTTTAAATAACAAGGACAAAACAACCTTGAACATAGGAAGAACCCAGTCTGTGGGGTGCGTGCATAAGCGCTCCAACGTGACTACCGTCCCTGTCCTATTGTTTCTTTTTATTTTTTTATATGTATCCACTTCATGTATTCATAACTATGTTTATACTTATACCTGTTATCTTATAATCGCTTGACAAATAAAATAAATAAATAAATAAAATATAAAAATTGATACAGCTAGCAATATATCAGGAGCTATCATTTTTATGAGTCTGACTGAATTTTTATTTATGTTAAAATAAAAAGAGAAAAAAATCAGATCTGTGAGTGTTAGAGCTGCTAATCGATTTGTAGAAACTAATATCATTGTGACCTTATAATTTGATTGTTCCAGCATTGAATATTCATTAAGGAAAATTTATTTTTTCCTCTTCAAATGTAGCTTTTTAAACTTAACTGAATAATCATGCAAGTTGTATTTACCTCCAGGATGTACCTGGATTAAAATGAATGGTTGTTTAATACTATCTAAACACCCTAGACTTTTTTTTAAATTAATTGGGAATATATTCAAATCACATGTGCTCCATTTGTCAGAATCAGTATTAAGGAATGAGAACTCTATGCACTTGCAGAAGAGCAAACAGGTTTATGTTAAAATTAATTAAAATTAATATTGTTTATAAAAGGGAAAACCATTTAAGACCCATGGTGGTTATACTAAGAGATAATATGAGGAAAAAAATCAGTGTTCAGATGGCTAATGTACAAGGAAGGAACATTTATGTAAAGTCAATATTATTAATACTATCCTATGCAAGCTTAAGAATTTCCATTGTCTTTAATTTCCTTCCTTCTTCAAGGACCGACCTTAAAGTCTAATATTGGAGCCTTTTACATTGCCTAGATTGAAAATGTGAATAATATTTGTATTATATTCTTCCTGATGGTGGTTTTCCTTTTTTTTATAAGCTAGCCATTGTGTTCTGGAAAAGCTTTAGTACAACATGGAATCTTTACTATTATGCTAAAAAACATGAAAAATACATTTTACTGTCTGTTAATGAACATGTTCCATATCAAATCTACTGTACTGTATAATGAAGTGACTTATAAATATGAACTAATTAATCAGAGATGAAACTACTCTTAAAGGATCAACGTACAGGTCAAAGAGAATAGAACAATATTTGGAATTCATTGGTTAATTCCCCTACTAAAGTACTTTACAAACACTAACTAATTGAATTTGTACCCTGTAAGAATTTTAAACACACAGAGCTCTTATTAAAAGTTATAAAACATAGTCTAATCCTTTTAATGCTAATTAGTAAAAATAAAAATAACCTGTTGGTATATCAAAATTGCTTGAGGTTGAAATATGAACTGAAAATGTCCCAAATGGATTTTATTTATGATGTTATTTATGATGTTTTTTCATGATGTTTCTGATATTTGGAATGGTGTGGTGGCCTAGAGGTGGCGCTCTCACCTCACAATCTGTGAGTTTGATCCTAGGTAGAGGCAGATATTTCTCTCTCTGGGTACAATGAGAATATATCTGCTGAACAAAACTCTGCATTGGCGACAGGAAGGGCATCTGGCCATTAAACACTCTGCTAGCTCCATTCAGTTGCCCAACTCCACCTCACAAGGGATTATGGGGTCGTTAAAAGATGATGATGAAGTTTCTGATATTTGATACATTCATGTATCTGGTCCAAAACCTCACTAGGTATCAATATATGAAATAGATGGTAACAGGTGTCCTTCCAGATGACCCCAAGTAGCATCAATATTTGTCATTGTAATGAAGTGCATGGGTGACTTTGAGGAAAGTAGAGAAGAGATGCTGCCTCGCAAACAATCAGAGAAGTGGGGCAAGAGCTTGCAGTTGCTTAACATTGGAGAAAGAAATAATACGTCCTAGTGTATCAAGTAAGGTTTATGTTTCAGATCTGTATTCTAAAATGTATGTTAATATAACTTCACAATAAAGTAGATTTAGTTAATCTATAGATGTTTCCTGTCTAGTTTACCTGGAAAACTGACAGTCATAATATGGGGGTGTTGACCCTGATTCAGGGGAGAACCTGGAGAATGGGTATGTATAGTTGGTACCAGAGGTGGGCTGCTGCCGGTTCACACCAATTCTGGCAAACCAGTAGTTAAGATTAGGTGCAATTCGGTGAACTGGCAAATCCCATCACTGGCTGGCTCTGCCGCCTGTTTTTTGGGCCATTTTCAGGTGTTTTGGGGGGCCATTTTCAGGGTCATTTTTGGCCCAGAAAACAGCTGAAAACAGCCTGAAAATGGCCCTCAAAATGGCCCCCAAAACAGCCTGAAAATGGCCTGAAAATGGCCCCCAAAGTGGCCCCAAAACAGCCCCAAAACAGCCCCAAAACAGGCCGAAAAATTGGTGGGGGTGGGGCCAATCAGTGGTGAGGTTAGCCCCAACCAGCTGAATCCTACCTCTGCCTTTGAGGCAAGTGGCCAGGAGGCAGGGCTGGATGTAATGAGTGATGTCACCCACTCAGTCACATGACCAACCAGCCATGCTATCCAGACATTAAAAAATTTGCAGCCCACCATTGGATGATACCCTTATCTCTAGGCACCTGCAGGGCAGTGGAAAGTCCCCAGGAGAATGCCTAATGTCTTGAAACACCAGAGATCACCCAAAGTTCCTAAACAACCTCCTGGTGTGCCATGGACAACTTGATTTCTAATCTACTATGTGCCAGACTTTTTGGGTGAATCCTGTATCTCTTGTGTGCCAGCTGAGCTGAGTGGAGTATAAGAAAAGTATAAATATAAGAATATCTGTATGGTCGGGGCTTCCTCTCTGTTAGAGGGGCCTATCTTTGTTTAGCTGAATAAACACATAATCTAAAATGCAACCTCTAGTCCTTTGGTGTTTTTTTACCAAGTTATACCTCTAATCTGGCACAACAGGAGAATGCTTACAGTTGCAATAATTTTGTACCTTACAGTTTTGACTCCTGGCAATTGTCTGGATATGTCCCAATAATTTTATTGGAAACATTTTCAGAAGTGATTTGCCACTGTCTGTTTTCTAGAGAGAGAGAGAGAGAGAGAGAGAGAGAGAGGGAGGGAGGGAGGGAGAGGGAGAGAGAGAGAGATTGGCCCAAGGTCACCTAACTAGTGCCTAAAGTGAGACTAGAACTCAAAGTTTTCTGGTCTCCAGCCAGGTGCTTTTAACCACTACACAAAACTGGCTCTTTTTGAACTGATAATTACAACATTTTTTTTGCACAACTGTTCAGTCCAAAGTGCTAAAATATGTTTATAATTAAATTAAGAGTCGATGGATCATAAAACCTCACCTATGACTAAAGTTATCCAATTATGCAATTGAGTCCAAATAGTTTTCAAAGTAAAGTATTTATTTACAATAAACAGAATATTCAATAAATACTTTTTGAATAGTATATACAGAGTCTTTTGCCTTGCTTTAGCCTGGGAATACCTTTGTCTTCCTTCAGCTTCAAGTCAGGAATTGATGTAGTTGTCTAACAGCAAAGTTCGCCTATGCTGAACATTCTCATTCAAGTAATGTCCAAAAGGTTCTTTAAGTAAGCTGCAAACCACTGAAGAGATTTAAGTTCCTTTTCTCTTCTTTCTCTCTCAGATATATGATACAAGCCTCATGGAAATAATCCTCATGAGATAGACCTCCTTACACAAGACTCTTGTTGAATGACCAGCGCTGGATGACAGTTGGGTAACCCCTTATATACTATGGGGGTGTGGCTTGCAGTAGCAAGGTGGGGTACATGGCATCATCCTGTCATTGGTGGGTTTGAATTCCTTTCAAAACCCCACAAGATGTAATCTGCTTAGCAACACTAGAAAGTTCTACTTTCTGACACAAAGGATGTCTGTCTTCTGATTTCCATAGAAAATGGGAAGTATTAAATTAAACCAATTAACTTCAAAACACAAATCAAACAACTTTCTCTGAAATTTCCAACCCAGAATACCATTAGGTACATCATCCAAATTCAGCTTAGGCTTCTTTAAGAGTAGTATCAGTTTTTGTATTGAAGAATGGGGTTCTAGAGGTGACACTGTATTTTCTCTATTTTGAAGGACTTTGGGGATCACTATAGTTTGAACTATTGGTCCATTCTCATTTAGCCTCTATTAAAAACTACAAAAATACTACAAAATAGGAATTATACATATCAATACATTATGCATATCAATAATATTATATCTACAGTATACCAGACTTTTGTAAATTGAAGTGGTCCTGGGAACATCAATAAAAATAAGAAATAGAGAAATATATATGTGCAGATGCAGATACTAAATTCTCTATTAAATTAAATCTGAACCATTCAGTGACCCAATGTTATATTTTTGATTTTTCAGCTAAGAAAGATAGAAATTGCTTTTATTGGGCAAACAATAAAAAAGCAAGGCACAAATTGATTTTTTTTGTTAAAGATATTAATTAGCATACAGGACAGGGGTACAAAAAGTTTTTCAATTCTATGGATTGTGGTAACAATCCATCATAAAGTTCTTTCCTACAGATTCTGTATTTTGCATGAACCCAAAACTCATTTGTAATTCAGTTCTTACAGGTCGATCAATATTACAAATGTACATGGAGAGAATTGCACAAGGCTTTGGTTGGTGAATGAAATATAACTGAAACAGAACTTGAAATTCTACTAAGGGGAATTTTTGATCCTACAATTTGAGGCATCACTCAGTTCAGATAGCTATAAAGGAACTGAATTTTGAAGACATACTTTCAGAATAATTACTCATAAGTAATGTTCTCTCTCTCATACATGCACAGAGTCTGTCTGTCTGTTTCTCTCTCTCTCTCTCTCTCTCTCTCTCTCTCTCTCTCTCTCACACACACACACACACACACACACACACACCTATCATAAGTTAGTTACAGGTTCACATGTCCAACTGTGACAAGCCAAATTTCTTTCTAAAACGTCTATGTTGCTCATGGTTTTTATAGTTATGGCTTTTATGAATTAAGCAAAATGAATTTAATTATATGCAACCACCTCAGAAGTGTCTCTGGTATAATTATATAACTAATTCTGCAATTATCAATGGAGAGCAAAATACCTTTGTAGAATGTATCCTTTTAACACCTACTGAGATTTGAAAGTCTGGAAAAGGAAAAGGTATGTTACAGGAATTTATCTGTTAATTAGTTCTCTTATTTTATATTCTGGAAAAAAGAAATATAACAGGAAAATGGATTTTTGCTATAAGAGTCTCAAATATATAGCAGCTATGATATACATAAAATAAAGGAAATAAAATCCAGGTTCTCATGCAGATCACATGCTGTGAATTTAACAGTCAAGATATTACTGTCATGTCACCAATGCTTTGTCCAATACAAAGTTCTAAGTGACCCTGCTATATCTAACAAGTTTTGAGGAAAACTGTGTAAGAGTCATGAAAAATGCTGCAAGGTTTTCACGTCTCATTTGGCACTGAATTTGTAGGCTTTTTTGGAAGCTTCTGCTTAAGGAAGTGCTGATATGATTTTCCAAGTGTTAGAAAAATGAATTAGATTAGTGAGATCTAATCTCAGGTGGATCCATGCATCACTAAAATGTATCCCTACTTGGCAGGCAGTCAAATGCAAAGTAGTATCTTTTGTAGCCCATGGACATTCATTTATGTGCTGCATTATTTAGGCTGATTTCTATCATATTCAAAGCAGAATGCATTATTGTAATAAATACACATGGAAATGCATATTTGATTAGCAGTTTTCAAGGAGCACGGTACAATATATTCATGTGTACAATGCAGCTTAATATTGTTTTTGGATGAAATAATTGCACAATGAGGGAAAACTTTATTTTTTTTCTCAAGGATGATCAGAAAGAGTGCTGATGTGCGTGATATCTGTGCTGATAGATTTGTCTCTGTGTGTTTTATGCATCCTTTCCTGCTAGCATGTATGCCATTTTTAAATGAGGAAACTGGGTTAAAAGATTAGGGTTTTCTTTTTTTCATATACTGTGATACAAATGTGGAGTGGGCCAGTATGAGTTTACTCTAGGGAAAAGGAACAGTGAGGAACAGTTAATCAATACATATAAAAAGTGAGAATATACACTATTAATGCAAATAATGGTTTCTACCCTTGTCCAATCCTTCATCTTCCCTTCAAACCATCAGCTTCAAGTAGGCCCTGATTCAAATAAACTTGCTTGTCCTGTTCCTGTTGTTAGACTTTTTGTTGTCCTGTAATTTTAACATACATGCAAATGAGGAAATGAGTGATTAAGATGATCAAATGAAAGTGGAAAAAAATAAGTTTTCAGAAATATCTCCTTCTAAAGAACTCTCTTTTTTTAAGAAAAGAATAAAACTGTTTAGAATGTTTCAAGTTGATTGCTTATGTGCCACCAGATTTGTGTCAATTCTTAGTGACTATATAGATTTTCTCTGAGACAATCTGATCCTAACCATTGCCATTATAACTGAATTTATCTTGCCAATACTCTTCTTTTTCCTTCTACCTTTTCCAGCATTCAACTTTCTCCAGAGAGATAGATCTTCATGTAATGTATACAAGGTATAATAATTTGATCCTGGTCATTTGTACCATGTGAGAACTTTGAACTGGTTTTGTTCAATGATCCATTTGTTTGTTTTCTTGACTATTCATTATTATTTCAGGAATCTTCTCCAATGTTCAAAAGCATCAATACGCTAGTCTACTTCTTCAAAGTTCAACTTTTGCTTCTATACAGTGTTTTAGTGAAAACTATTGTTTACGCTTTTCTAATCTTTGTAGACAAAGATACAACCTAGCAGCTAACTGTTATGTTTGCATGAAGAGTCAGACGCGAAGAGCTTCAGTGAAGAGTTTATTAAGTGACTACAGCTCAAATGGACCCGACTTGGCTGGGCTACGGCTGCTTCTTATAGCCAGTAGCTGTAGTTGCCAGCCAATCAGAGTGCAGGGTTTTTCCCACACTATTTAAACCAATCCTATTTGACATTTTACAAGAACAATTCAAAATAAACCAATAACATTCAAACCTACATACATAACACCCCTCCCCACTAGGTTCAGTCCATACCAAACCCCAACCTATCTAATGTATTCTTTTAAATAGGTGGGGCTCTTGTGTGTACGTTGAGACCTTCGTGGTTCAGAAGTTTTAACATTCTCACCCAGTGAGAGAGGAAATGTGTCTGCTGACATTTCCCCACTGGGACTTCCTGTGAAAGAAGACCCCGCTTGACTGTTAGAATCTGGTCTCTCCTCCCAACCCATCTCCAGCCCAATGTCAGCACCCAAGTCAGGTAGTGATGTACAATCTTCCACTTGTAAGGATGGATTTTGGCATTGTGAAAGGTTTTGGAATGGTTCCCATCATAATGGCTCGCCACACATGGGGTTGATTCTTGCTTGCTGATTTTCCTCCTGTTCCTCCCCTTCCCCCCTAGAATTGACATCAGGTGAGGGAACTAGAGAGGAACAAGTGTGATGTTCCTGAGAGAACCTGGACTAAGTTGATCAATGTGCCTGCTCCAGAGGAGTCCATCCTCTGTTTGCACCCTGTAAGAACGAGGGCCTGTGATCTGAGTTATCTCAGTGGAATCTACAAAGGTTCACCTATAAGGTTCTTAGCATAAACAGAATCACCCACACTGAATGTACGAACTTTGGAAGTGGAATCTAGTGGTGCGTTGGGTGCGTAAGTGGGATGAAGGCGGTCAAGGGAAGACCTAAGTTTCCTACCCATCAACAACTCTGCTGGGGATAAGTTATTAGATGGGTTAGGAGTGATGTGCTGAACACTAAGAAGTTTTTCAACTTTCTCAGTGATGTCCCCAGGACCCAGTTGCTGAAGCTTCTCCTTGGTAAAACGTACCATACATTCAGCCCAGCCATTAGCCGAAGGGTGCCCAGGGGCAGTGAGGGCATGTCTGATACCCTGTTGTGCTAGATAGGATTCAGAGAGGTTGGATGTAAATTGAGGGCCATTGTCAGAGACAAGAACATCAGGTAACCCATGGGTTACAAAAAATTTTCTGAGCTGCTTGATGACAGCATCAGTTGTGGTGGATGCCATGGGAATTACCTCTAGCCGTTTGGAATATGCATCTACTATAATAAGAAAGGTATGCCCTCTGGTAGGGCGAGCAAAATCAATGTGAATCCTGGACCATGGGCCCCTAGAACATTCCCATTCCTGTGTGGGGGCAAGAGGTGGGGCACGCCTGACTACCTGACAGTTGGGACAAGATGCAACCCAGTTTTCAACCATTTTGTCAATACCTGGCCACCATACATAACTCCTGGCCAATCCCTTCATCCTTACAATACCAGGATGACCCTCATGTAACATTTCCAAAACCTCTCTTTGCAGTTTTGCAGGAATAACCACCCTGTTACTCCACAAAATACATCCTCTTAATACAGATAATTCAGTTTGCCTGGACTTAAAAGGTTGGGCAAGGTGAGGTAGATCTTGAAGAGGCCAACCTTTCTTAATCCAGCCTATAACAGAGGCCAACACAGTGTCTTTGGCAGTCTCTCTGGCAATTTCAGCAGCATGAACTGGAAGCTTGGGAACAGTTTCTAGGAAAAAGGTGTGTGTTTCAGGTTCAAAGTCCTCCTTGTGGTAAGCAAGTGGGCAACGACTCAGTGCATCAGCATGACCAATGTCTTTGCCAGGCTTGTGGATAAGTTTGTATGAATAAGCAGCAAGAAATTCTGTCCACCTCAGCATTCTTGGTGACAGGATAATAGGTGTAGGCTTGTCTCCTGCCACAATGCCTAACAAAGGTTTGTGATCTGTAACAATGGTAAATGTTCTCCCATACAGATATTCATGAAATTTCTTAACAGCTGCAACAACTGCCAATGCCTCCTTGTCCAATTGGCTGTAATTCCTCTCTGCTTTGGTCAAAGTGTGAGAGTAAAATGCAATAGGAGCTTCCCTGCCACTGGGAAGCATGTGTCTCAATACCCCCCCCCACTCCAAAAGGGGATGCATCACAAGTCAGAACAACAGGTAAATTCTCAGAGAACTGTATCAGTACAGAATCAGAAGTGATTTGTCTCTTATTATTGTTAAATGCAGCTTGTTCTTTTCTGCCCCAGACCCATGCAGATTTTTTGTCCAGTAATCTATGTACAGGTTTTGCATTTAGGTCTAGGGGCTTCTTTGATTACTTTAACCTTGGCATCTGTAGGGTGGATGCCATGCTTGTCAATCATGTAGCCCAGGAACTCAACCTTGTCAGTTTTAAGAGTGCATTTTTCTTCCTTGACTTTTAACCCTGCTTTCCTGAATCTGGTAAGGACTTCTCTGAGTCTTTCTTGTAACTGAGTGTCATTTTCAGCAGAGATTAACACATCATCAAAGTAAGGCACTACCCCTGGCAGTCCTTGGAGCATTCTTTCCATAAGGCTTTGAAAGATGCCTGGTGCCACGCTTACTCCAAATTGTAACCTTTACATTTGAAGGCACCTCTATGAGTCACAATGGTT
Source organism: Naja naja (assembly GCA_009733165.1). Taxonomy (NCBI): domain Eukaryota; kingdom Metazoa; phylum Chordata; class Lepidosauria; order Squamata; family Elapidae; genus Naja; species Naja naja. The sequence goes on from CM019148.1 coordinate 279,468,861, forward strand.
TGGGCCTCTGCAGTGGCATCATCAACTGTTAGTTGTTGATATGCCTGGGCCAAATCCAATTTGGCAAAGACTGTACCCCTGCCAAGTGAATGTAACAGATGATGCACCACTGGAACTGGATATGCGCTCTGCTGCAGTGCATGGTTCAGTGTCCCCTTATAGTCTCCACAGATTCTTACTGACCCATCATTCTTGACTGGTGTGACTATGGGTGTCTCCCATCTGGAGTGGTCAGTGGGCTCTAAAACCCCTTGAGCTATTAATTTGTCTAATTGTGCATCATTTTTTTCCTTTAAAGCAAATGGAACCCTTCTGGGCTTTAAACGAATTGGGGGCACCTTTGGATCTAGGTTGAAAGTGATAGGTGTCCCCATATACTTGCCCAATCCTTCGCTGAAGACCTCTGGAAACTCAGACTTCAAGGCCTCCTCTCATTCAGAGTTGCTCACGTGATTGATGCCAGTCACCTCGATGCCTAGTGGATTGAACCACTCAAGTCCCAGCAAGCTTGGGCGATCCTTGTTCACGATGGTCAGGGGCAAACGTTTGGTGTGGCCTTTAAACTTCACGTTGAAGTCTCTTGTTCCAACTACTGGAATCTTGTTCCCTTGGTAGTCTTTAAGAGTCAGTGCTTGCTTCTGGAAATGTTTCTTCTGAATGTTGGGAAGTAGCCTGTGAATAGTGTCCCATGACACCATAGATAAATAGGAGCCCGAGTCCACTTCCATTTGGCAAGGCCTTCCTTCAATGAATACCTTCAGATGTACTTTTCTACTTCTCAAGGGTGAAGAATGACCAATGGTGATTGTTTGATGAGTTTCATTCTTTCCATTTGCTTCTGAGTTGCGCCCCATTTTCTCACTGAAATTGTTGGGCTTGAATTCTTTCTCAGGAAATTTTTTCCTACTAGGTGGAGTTCTGGATGATTTGCAGACTCTTGCTAGGTGACCTCTTTTCTCACAACGTAGGCAGATGGTGTCTAAAAACTTGCATTCAGTGTGGGGGTGCCCCCCCCCACAGCCTCTGCAATAAAATTCTTGCCTCTTTTTTCCAAGGTCTTTCCTTTTCTTCTCCATTCTGAGTCTATAAATTCCTTTCTTCACCTCACTACAGTCTGAATCAGAGTCTATTTGCTCTCAATGGGTTATGGTGGACTTTTCCACATCAGAATGGCTTGAGGCCTTGTTAATTTTCTTCATGGCTGCTGCTGAGGACTTGGTTGCTTCCGCTGAAACAGCTTCCTCTATGGCCTCCTTAAACGTGATCTTAGGTTTCATTAGTAATTTGTTCTGTAAGACCTTATCTTTAAGGCCTAGAACAAACCAATCATGCATGGCCTTTTCTAAGTTGGTAAACTCACAAGCACCCTCAATGTCCCTTAAACTTGCCATGAAGTCGTTAACATTTTCGCTTTCCCCTTGATCCTGACGGTAAAACTCGTGTCTCTTAATGAGGCATGATACTTGTGGGGCGTAATGGGCTCTTAAAAGCTTTTCTAAATCAGGCCATTCAATTACCTTCAAGTCTGCAGCTCCCGCCAATGCCTTCGCCATCTTGAAGACTGCCGGACTGCAGTTCCTGAGAAATACCGCCCTCTTCCGCTTCTCGGAGATGTTGGCGAGGTTGTTTCCTTCCAAATACATTTGGAAGTGATCCGCATACGATTCCCAGTCTTCTGCCGCTGGATCAAACGGGGCTGGGGGGGTGTTCAGCACAGCCATCTCGCTCTTCTGCTTGTCTTCCACGTCGTCTCTTCTTCAGGGGAATCCCACCCTCGTTGCCAGTGTTATGTTTGCATGAAGAGTCAGATGCGAAGAGCTTCAGTGAAGAGTTTATTAAGTGACTACAGCTTGAATGGACCCGACTTGGCTGGGCTACGGCTGCTTCTTATAGCCAGCAGCCGTAGTTGCCAGCCAATCAGAGTGCAGGGTTTTTCCCCGCACTATTTAAACCAATCCTATTTGACATTTTACAAGAACATTTCAAACTAAACCAATAACATTCAAACCTACATACATAACACTAACTATCTTTTTTCAAACCTTTCAGGGCCACCTATGCTTTCATGGCAGCATATTTCTTTTTCTTTTTTAAATTTTATTAAACATAAACAAAAAAGAAAGAAAAAGACATTTAAAAACAATGAACATGATGCAATCATCCTAACCCACATTGTTGTCTTACATCACTATGTCATATAAAAATAGCACATATTTACATTCTATATACATAACATCACAGAACACAAGAACATCACAGAACACAAGAACACAGTCAGAAAAGAAGAAAAATCTCCCTCCCTTTTCCAGCACCTTTATTTATTTATTTATTCGACTTGTATGCCACAGGACATGAAATTGATTTTGAGGGATCCAAACTTATCTCCAACACTGAACACTTCAACAAGAGAATAATTAGGGAAGCCATCAAAATAGAGAAACACCCCCATAACATGAATAAACGGGATGATACTTCCCACCTACCAGACATCTGGAAACTAGCCCTCATCAACAAACGAGTCCCAGCCACGAAAACCAACACCGGACCCAAAATAACACATGATGCCACCACCAATCTCCCTCACCAGACTCAAACCCAAGCCCACCCCACAGACAAAAGGCAACCACCGTCCAGAAACCAGACCATGGCTGCAGCACCAGCTGCTACATCCCCCTTCAACCCCCAAACTAAGCAAACTGACACATACTATAAACACATAGCCAGACCTCAAACTCGGAGCCAAACCAAGGCCCGGAATGTCACATCACAGCCTTCCACCCAGGATACTACATCATGGAACTCAGGAGATTACAACACAAAACCTCAGGAGGTTGCAACACAGACAACGACCCAGGAGCCCAAGACCCAGGATGTCACAACAATAAAACTCAGAAGGTCATCACACAGCCCACCACCCAGATAGCTACAACACAAAAGGCTGAAGGACACACAGCCACTACCTCAGCCACACAGGCTCTTATGAAAAAGCCAACCAATCAGCAAACATCAACTCCATCAACCAATCAAGAAGCAACAACACAGCCAACAACACAGCCAACCAATCAGCAAACATCAATTCCATCAACCAATCAAGAAGCGACAACACAGCCAACACACAGCCAACCAACCCGCTTACAACAGAGCCAGCACACCACACCTCCTCTCCAGTATTTATAGAGAGAAGGCAGCTCAGATCACGCTTTGCTGGCACAAGCACAAAGCCGAAGACACCAGCCTGAAGATGGCGAGTGGGATCTCGTTGAAACGTCACCAAGGTACTCTCAATCTTACATGGGACAAGACCCGAATACACCAAGACCTACATAGTATATAATATATACATAAACGTTGGCAGCATATTTCTTGATTGTCTGTTCCTTTACTATTGATGGTTGCTCCTGTCAATTCTAAGGCTGGTTTCTGTATCTTCCTTATTGTCATCATTCCAGAAAAACTTGACTCCAACAGATAACTCTGAACCAGACATGTTCTCAAAGCTGACACTTATATTTGTATTTAAGTCTTCATTTTTCACTGTGTTTTTTTTACACAGACTCTTGGCATTTTTGGTTCTCTGGATAGCATCATCAACATAGCACAGATTATTGATGTTTCCTCCTCTAATTTTAAAACTTCACTCATCTTCTTTCAATGTGGCTTTCCTTAATATATATTCATCATGTAGGCTGAAAAATTTAGGAAAGGACAGAGCCTTTGCCAACTTTGGAGCTATCCTTTTTTGCCATGTTGAGTCTGTATTGTGGCTTTCTAACCTGTACCATAAATAAGTTTCACAAGAGGATTAGAAGATGTTCAGGGATTCCCATTCTTCTAAGTAGAGTCCATAGTCTGACATGATAAGCATAACTGAAGGTTTTTCTATAAACAATTAATGTCTTTTCCATGCAGAGTCCTAATCTGTATTGAATGATGATAACCATTATTTTGCTACCAGATGAAATTAATAATATTGTATGATATTATTCTGTAAAGTCCCTATTTGGAATATTAGAATGTGATTGAACTCTTCCAGTCAGTTGGTCACTGTGTCATTCTCCAGATATACAGGCATGGCTTAGTTAGAACTATGTTAGCTTAGTTAGAACTTTTATTGATTCTTCTATTTTCTTCTACAGTTCTATAGTTCCATGAATTCCTTCTGACTTGGAAATAACCAAAGTGCTGATCTGACCTCATCTTCTAGAGCTTCTTGTAACAGAAAATAAAATACCTTTTTCTAAAGAACTGTCTTTGTTCAAGAAAGAAAGAAGAAAAAAATATTGTTACTGAAAAGGTTCCATGTTTTAGAATGCAGAAAAGAGCATAGGAACAGATAATGAACTGGATGTGAGAGAGAGCACTGTAATCTTGTCTAGAGCATATAAAGCGGAAAGAGAAAAACTGGAAGAGCTGATATTGCATTGAAGAATCATAATGGTTTTTTCAACAATTTCAAATTTATATATGGTAGTTCTTTACAAAACAGGGAAATACTTTATATTGAATGATTTTAGACCAATTAACCCCTCTCACATAATTCTACCTCAAAGCCTTGTTGATATGGGAATAATATGAAGGTAATAACCCTATGGACACTTTGAGCTCCTGGAGACAAGTAAGATATAAATCTAAACAGTAAATAAATAGAGTGACTCCTTAAAAGTTCAATTTTCAAAATAAATGTGGAGAATGAGAAGATGTTTTTTCTCCCTACTTCTGGGGTTTTTAGACTTAGGAGATAGATCCAAAGTGAACAGGGGAAGTAAAGGATAATTTGCACTTTAAAGATATACAACCACCAGCCTTGACAAGCTAAAGCTGGTGATGTGAAAAATAGTAGTTCCCGGGCCAGAGAGAATCATTATCTAATTATATTTCGGCTATCTAAAGTCATCAAGGAAACCATCAAAATACCTGTTAACCTAGAAAAGCACAAAGAAATGGGAATTTAAATTCTGGAGCTGTAATATTCACAGACAGATAGGATTTAGGATATGGTTTCCTAAGCAGCCATCTGCATATTCCTCTGTTATGAATGAAAAGAACCTCTCTTTCACCAGTTTTCAAGAAAACAGCTGAAAGGAGTTATGATAGACTCCACATTACATATTGGGGAATAAATTTCTTCTAAATTGGAAATAGTTCAGCTGTTTAAATTCTTGTAATTTTACCCCTTTCATCTCAATTAATCTTGTTAAAGAAGGCTCATAAGAACCTATTTTCAATGAGAAGCAGGTACTGAAATGTTGACAGAACCATAAATATATGAAGGCTCTACATTCTTCAGTGAACATTTAGGCAATTAAGGCTTTGTTCAGATTTCTGCCATGTCAAGACAAGGAATGATTAAGGGCAAGTATCTCGAGAGATATGACTTACTGATGATATGATGCTTGATATAGTCCTTCTATTATTAACATAATCTCTGTATCAAAATTATCTGATGTGGACTGCAAAAATATGGATAGCAGAAAAAAGTGTGGGGTTTTGACTAACATTTAGTGGACCATCAAAAACTGGTAGCCCTATTTAATAGAGTTTTGCATCACTGGGTGTCTACATTGGGAATTTCCATCCCTTCTTGTTGCCAGTCAGAATTTCATCCAATTGGCCAAAGGGAAAAGTATGAACAATGGCAGCCAGCCAATACTCAATCCCCAGACTCATTCTTTTTGTAGTAAGGAAAAAAAGCTACAGAAGGGAAACAAAGCTTCCTGAAGTACAGCTGTGGTTGATGGGTTATAGCAACAAGAAAGAATAGCATTTTACATTTCTTAGGACAGGGGTGTCAAACTGGTGGCATGGGCCAGATGTGTCACATGCAGGCCATGCCGATACCAGTGTCATGTCCCTGGTGGAGACTGACTCTGAGGGAGAGGAGGAACAGTCGACAGAGAGTGGATGTGTGGCTCCGGAGGTTGTGGAGGAGGCTGAGGAAGGGCAGAGGCCAGCTGAGCAGTCAGAGGAGGACCCAGGCCTATCCCCTATCCATCCTAGGGCATGCAGTGGGGAGAGGATAAGGGAGAGACGTGATCTCCTTGGGAGGAGAGGGCCTTGATCCTCTTCATGGGCTGCAGATGTGAGAACTGAAGAAGAGTTTGGACCTGCATACTGGCAAATGCTGGAAACAAAGCGTGTTTTGTTTTGGTTTGAAGTTATCCTGGTTGGCGTCCTTCCAACAGACTGTGCCTTGTTATCTCCTTGAATTTGGTAAGTACTTCTCCTGTTTCATTGTGGAAATTTCATCACTGTAGTTTGTTTGGGTTTTTTTTTATTTCACCTCAATCTGCTCATTAAGTTTGGACTGTATTGCTTTCTTTTGAAGACTTATTTTTGAGTACGTTTTATCTCCAACTGAGTATTATTGAACAGTGGGGCCAAGTTGGAGGCATTAAAGGACATTTATTTACCTTTTGGATTTTGTTACATTTGTGTTACACCCTGGGTCACCACACCCAGCTCCATGAATGGAAAAAATGTTGCAAAATGTCACGTGTTGGCAATCTGATGAGCTGAGTTTTACACCCGTGTCTTATGAAGTTGAAGGCAGGACAAAGGAGCACTTTACCATCAGTGGAAACTGCCTGCTCTGCAGCCTCAGTGGAAACACGGCAAGAGAGTATTTCCTGTAGAGTGGGAGATGATTGTTGACTAGGCTTCTCAACTGCTCAGCCTCAGAGGTTTTACAATATCATGGAGATATGAGGGTGACACCAATTTCAGATTGTAGAAACGATATATATGGAGGAAACCTAACTCAGTTACCATATAGAAAACAGATTTGTAGAAATCTATTTTGATGGTCTCCACATGTGGTCTGTAACACTCTACTCAATCCTGATGGGGAGCCATTATAAAGAGTTAAAGAGAAGCAGTCATAGCATTTTTGTTTGCAGATATGTTGCTGTCTGAATTAACTTGAAGAGAAATAAGTCAGCAGGAAGGAAATTCAATAGTGACAATGCTAGCTATCAAAAATGAAAGAAATATTGAGAACAGATGGAATTAACAAAAGTATATATATAGGGATATCTATCTTGAAGATACTGAATTTCTTTAGTCCAGAAAGAAATGTTGAGTTGAACCCAATGTTTCATGCCATAAATGTTTAAATTATAGAAGGAGATTTATTGAATTTTAAAGATGTTCATATTAGATTTAAGGAAATAATTAATTTCAACCTAGATACCAGTGCTTGATAAATCTATAGTTCTATACACAGTCAATCAACGCATCTCACAACTCTTGTGAAGTTTTCTATGGTCTTTGAAATTCATACATATTTACAATTAAATAGAACTATATATTATTCAGAGGTGATATTAAGAAGTCTATGCTCATCTTTGTCATAAAACCCAGTAAGAAAATAACATCATTAAATTACTGGTTCTGTTTATGTCCAAAGTTTTGATGCAGATGTCCTTAGTTCCACAGAATCTCTGGTAACCTGAGGCTTTTCATATACAGAAATTTGATGTGAGAACAGCTTTCTATGGTTTCATTAAAATATTTTCACTTATATGTTCCCTTATCAGGAAACTTGTATGAGAAAACAAAGTATCTCCTTTACTGAAGCTAAACCTTAATCAAACTCTGAAATTAATTACAATAATTTCAGATGAAGATTTGATTACTGATATTACAAACTGACTCATCCAGCAGCAGAGTTTTATACATGCCTAATCAAAAGTAATTTATGTTAAGTTCAATGGGATTGATTCCTGAGTGAGTGGATGAAGAATTGCAATTTAAGATAACAGTCTGAGCTGCTAGTACATGCTTCCTTATGTAATCATGTAAATGATTGTGAAAACAATGTTACAGTTTTCTTGGATAGGGAAAATGATTTATTTATTTATTGTTTACTTATTTTATTTATTTATTTATTTATTTATTTATTTATTTATTTATTTTGTCAAGCGATTATTAGATAACAGGTATAAGTATAAACATGGTTATGAATACATGAAATGGATACGAATAAGAAAAAAGAAAGAAACAATAGGACAGGGAGGGTAGGCACATTGGTGTGCTTCGGCACGCCCCCTACAGACCTCTTAGGAAAGGGGTGAGGTCAATAGTAGACAGTCTAACGTTGAAGTTTTTGGGGTTTGGGGAAGAAACCACAGAGTCAGGTAGAGTATTCCAGACATCGACCACTCTGTTGCTGAAGTCGTATTTCCTGCAATCAAGTTTGGTGCAGTTTACCTTGAGTTTGTATCTATTGTGTGCTCTTGTATTATTATGGTTGAAGCTGAAGTATTCATTGACTGGAAGGACATTGCAATGCATGATTTTATATACTATACTTAGATCAGACTGAAGGCAGCGTAGTTCTAGGTTGTCTAAGTCTAAAATTTGAAGTCTGGTGGCATAAGGTATTCTGCTATGAGTAGAGGAGTGGAGAACTCTTCTTGTGACGTCTTCTGGACTTTCTCAATTGTATTAATACCAGATATGTAATGTGGATTCCAGACTGATGAGCTGCATTCAAGTATTAGTCTAGCAAATGTTTTGTATGCTCTAGTTAGTAGAGTGATATTACCAGAGAAAAATTTATTTTTGCAATCTGTATCTTGCTTTCCCAAATCCATATACTCTAACTGTGCTATTATTTAGAAAAAAGTAGCTATTCTAGAACATAGAAAAATGCAAATAGCACAATATATCTGAACACACGAGGCTTTTTCATAAACCTGAACATTGGACTGGAGCTGAGTGTAGGAAAAAGAAGCCACTGAAACAGTTGGATTGCTTTATGACATATTTTGGCTGGAAAACAAGCTCAATCTTCAAACTAGAGTGGCCAGAAAGGGAATGTGCTAGTTACATACTCCTTACAAGGAAGTATTTTAAACTCTTCTTTAATCATTTGGGGGAAAGCTATTCATGATGGACTGTTGCGGGGTGGCACTGGGAATAATGAAGACTGCTTTCTTGTTGTGCTATACTCCATGATCAGTGATCCTTTCAGTAGTAAATTGCTGACACTGTTCTGAAGGGACCGGATTATTATCAGTTTTATATTTCACCCTGCTGAAATGTCACATAAAATCTTCTATAATTGGATAGTATCACCATTGAAATACATTGCAGTTATGAAGACATGGGATAGATTAAAAGAAAAAAGCAAGTCACACCATTGCAATAATGAGACTTGCTTCTTCTTTTTTGTCTTGTCCCATTAATTATAATTAATTCTTTATTACTTTGTAATGGTTTTATCCACAGCAGCATGTAATATGAAGATATTAAAAAAAAGTGGGGTGGGGTTATTTGGCTTTAGGTCAACACTAAAAATATTTGAAATGATTAAAATGAGATAGATTAGGTCTTTTTCTTTAAATGAACATCCTAATGCTACTCTCTTTTATTTATGTGTGGACAAATGATAGATCAATCATAATTTATACTACAATTTTGAATTATTTATTTTCTCTGGGCATTCCTGCTTCAGATTGCCCCCATCCCCTTAAAACTACCTTTAAAATACTTAATTCATTCCATTTCAGATAAATGGATGTCTGTTTTATTAGCTCTTTTTGTCTCTATGTATATCAGTCCATCTACACATTTCTTTTACAGTAACCATCTTTTCTAACTCTGGTTCTATTGTGCTAATGAAAATGCCAAGCACACTGAAGCTTCATTTAAGATTTCATATAAGAGTGGTAACTTTGGGGATATCTTTTCACATTCTGATCTAGGATTTAAGTGATTTATTTTATTGATAGGGATTATTTGGGGAATGACATGACACATTGTCATTCTCTGCTATATACAAAGATATGTAATCAAAACTAAGAATACAAGGGTATGATTAAACTTTAGAAATGATAATAGAGACCCAGCTAATTATCTACCAATCAGTCTTCTTTCAGTAATATAGCAAAGTATATGCCATCAATTTGGATTGGCTACACTGTGAATATCATAGTGCCTGAGCAGATCATTTTCAGGTCTGGACACTATAATCAACCAGTACATGATTCTGCACCATTTAGTAGAGAAATGCTATCTTCTCCTAAATATTTCAAGGTCCCATATGAAATATCATATTGTTAATGTCCAGAAACAGAGACTGAATTATTACCTCATGTTTTACTAAAGATTTGTGTGTGTGTCTGTGTATACAGGTGTATGTGTGTCCAGTTGAGTTTAATCACCTAGCAATTTCTTTCAAAATCTTTTCTTTCCTTATTTAATATGGAAAATATTGCCTTACCTAAAAGTTATTTGTTGAAAATATTTATTTAATAGGGGTTCTTTATGTTTTCTCCTTCAAATGACATTTTTAGGGGTATAAAAAGTTGCACTGAGTACTGTTTCATTAGGAGCACTCAAAAATCTTACAAATTACCAAAGCTTAATCTTTCCTTTATACATCAGAGAATTGATGGAAAGGCTGTTCAATAAAATGTCATATTATTTATTATTCCTGCATATTTATTAAGAATCTATTATGTATCTCTCTCTCTGCTAGGAAAATATTAATTTCTGCATGTCAATCTTCATAAAAAAAAACCAAAGGAGAAAAAGTAGTAAAATAAAATGTTAGCAAGCTTACATACCTGCCATCTCCAACCTGATCCCGGAAAGATGAAGCTGCTTTAGGGAGTTGTAAATAGGACATATCTATGTGCAGCAGTGCACATTTCTAGCAGCTAATGATTCTGTCATTCCATCATTCTGTCCCTTGACAGAACACCAGTTTAATGAAATTAGGAAGTGAAAAGATCCTTCTACAGTCTGTGGTATTTATTTATTTATTTATTTATTTATTTATTTATTTATTGACTTATATGCGCCCCTCTCCAAAAGGACGGGCTTACAACTAAAATACAACAATAAATAAATTAATTAAAAGAATATTAAACAAATTAAGCCGAATTAAAATTTAACACCCTTGATTAAAATAACCCCAACCCTAGAGAATCAGCACAGCCCAGATTGTAAAAAGAGCCAGGTCTTCAAATCGTGGCAGAAAGTGCGCAGATCGGGGGCCAGACGGAGCTCCAGCGGAAGAAGATTCCACAAAGTGGGAGCCACCACAGAGTAGGCCCTCTCCCGGGTCGCCGCCAAGCGACATTGTGTCGCAGACGGCACCCGAGGAGACCCGCCTGTGGGCCCGTACAGGGCAGTTAGCATTTGATGTTGGGAGGAGCCATTCTCGTAGATAGCCTGGACCCATGCCATGTTGGACTTTGAATGTTAATACCAAAACCTTGAATCTCACCCGGAGGGCAACCAGAAGCCAATGCAGGCTGCGCAGGAGGGTGTAACATGGGAGTATCGGGAAGCTCCCATCACAACCCAGCCGCATTCTGCACCAGCTGAAGCCTCCGAGTGGTACGCAAGGGCAGTTCAAGATAGAGAGCATTGCAGTAGTCGAGCGGGAGATGATGAGGGCCTGAGTGACTGTCCGCAGGGCATCCCGGTCCAGGAATGGGTGTAACTGGCGAACCAGCCGGATCTGGGCAAAGGCACCCTGGCCACGGCCCCCACCTGCTCCTCCAATTTGAGCCATGAATCCAGGAGGTATGCACAGCCACTCTGTCTTGGTTGGATTGAGTTGAAGCATGTTCCTATCCATCCAGATCCGTACCGCTTCCAGACAATGGGACATCACGGAGAGAGCATCAGTGATGTGGCCTGGGGTGGAGATGTATAGCTGAGTATCATCAGCATACTGGTGATAACTCACCCCAAAGCCACGGATGATCTCACCCAGCGGCTTCATATAAATGTTGAACAGGAGGGGTGAAAGGACTGAGCCCTGGGGCACCCCACAAGTGAGGTACCTTGGAGTCGACCTCTGACCTCCTGCCAACACTGTTTGCGAACGTCCTGAGAGGTAGGAGGAGAACCACCATAAAACAGTGCCTCCCACTCCCAAGACGTTGCAATAGGATACCATGGTCGATGGTATCGAAAGCCACTGAGAGATCTAACAGGACCAGGACAGAGGACAAGCCCCTGTCCCGAGCCCTAGAGAGATCATCCATCAGCGCAACCAATGCTGTCTCCGTGCTGTACCCGGGCCGGAAGCCTGATTGGTATGGATCCAGGTAGTCCGCTTCCTCCAGGAAAAGTGGCAATTGCTGAGCCACCACACTCTCAACAACCTTTGCTAAAAAGCGAAGGTTGAAGACCGGACGGAAGTTATTCAACGTGGCTGGGTCAAGGGCAGGCTTCTTCAGGAGGGGCCTCACCACTGCCTCTTTCAAAGCGGCAGGAAATAAACCCTTCCTTAACAAAGCATTGACCACTGCCCGGAGCCAGCCGCAGGTAACCTCCCTGGCAGCATAGACCAACCAGGAAGGGCACGGGTCCAACAAACATGTGGTGGAACTCAGCCGCATAATCCTGTCCACTTCATCCTCAGAAACAGGATCGAACTCCGTCCAGATCACATTGGCCAAACCACTAGCATCCCCATCCTCGAACCACTGCCAATCCGAGCACAACCCTTCCCGGATCTGAGCGATTTTATCCTGCAGATACTGACCAAACTCCTCAGCTCTGCCCCGCAATGGGTCCGCCACCCCCCCCAAATGAAGGAGGGAGCGAGCAACCCCAAACAGGGCGGCTGGGCGGTTATCTGCGGATGCTATGAGGGCAGAGAAATAGGATCTCCTCGCCGCCCCCACCACTACCAGATAAGTCCTAATATGGGCTCTTAGCTGGGCTCGGTCAGATCCAGAGCAAGTCACCCTCCACCTGCTCTCTAGTCCCCTCTGCGTTTCATCTCCGGAGCCCCTCGGTATACCAAGGGGCTAACCGGGATCCGCACCGAGTAAGGGGATGCATGGGGACAACCCTGTTGAGAGCTCCTGCAGACTGTTGCCAGGTAGCCGCAAGGACCTCGGCAGGGCTGTGGGTGAGGGATGCAGGAAAAAACCCCAGCTCTGCCTGGAACCTCTCAGGGTCCATCAGGCATCTGGGGCAGAACCATCTAAGTGGCTCCTCATCCCAGCGGTGTGGGGTAGCTTGATGGAAGACCAGCCGCAGGAGATAGTGGTCTGACCATGAAACGGGGTGGATAGTTATATCACCACCCCCTAGACCACTCCATTATGGATTAATGAAGACATTAATCCATAATGTCTTCAAGAAGAACTCAACTACAATCTGCAATAAACCAATTCTATATGATCTTATTTAAAGCCAGTTTTTTATTGTTTCATCCTCTTGAGAATACATAAACCACATGTCCTATCAAAGTGGAAATTATCTTACACTTTTCTTACACATTATGTTACACATAATTTCCTTATAAAAATTAAATAATGGACAGAAACAACTTTTCTTAATCTTATAGTTAACGGTAGATTCTTTTTAAAAATTGTGCAGCAATCACATACACCATTACTTACAAGCACGCCCAATTTAATTCAATTTTCTCACTTCCGAGTAGAGAAGCAATATAGTTTAACAGCTATATTGAAGCAGTTTTCCATTATTACAAAAATAAGATAAAGTTAGTAGGTTTTGTGGGAAATATTCAAGTATTACCAAAACAAATACTGTACCAACAGTGTTCTTAGGAAGATGCATGTTTGAAACAGTACTGTTTGTCATCTAGCATTAGCTAACTTATTTTGCATATTGTTATAGTAGTGAAATGGTTTGTTTATTTTGTAAGGCATAGTTTTCATTTTAAACTCTTCAAGAAAGCTTCTGTGGTCCAAAGTAATTATTTAAATTGAGTTGGCACACATCCAATTCTTAAGTGGGAGAATTAAGTCTTTTCTTACTGTTTTCAACATAAGTAATTGTTCTTAAAATAGTTCTTTAATTCAAAATTCTTATGGTCAATTCCCCAGATACAATTTAACAAAATTATTTTATTGTGGTGTGATTCCATTTCCATTTAATTTTATGGTGAGAACAGAAACAAATATAGATAGACCTCATTTAGTGACCACAGTTGGGACCAGCAACTTGATTGTTAAATGAAGTCATTAAGTCAAATCACAACTTTGCTTATGAAACTACTTTAGCTTTCCTTTGGAGACCTGTGAAGTTCATAAATTGAATGTTTTGTTGCTAAATTACTTTTCACGAATGGGAACAGTCACTAAATGAGGCAATTGCTAATTGAAGAAATTGCTAAACACAAACTACCTGTACTCTGGATAACAATGATGTTCAAACAGGTTGATATAATTTGTATTAATATTTAAGAGACAGTCTTTCAGTTTGACTCTGAGATTATAGATCTATGTTCTTCAAATCCCAGTAGATATGCATTTTAGCTTGCAGTCCTTATCAGGAGCAAAAGCAAGATGCAGGGCAACTAGATTTGATTCTACACTCTGGAGGTGACACTCTTCACTGAAGCAAATGGAACAATATAACTCCCCCCTCCTCTTTCTTAGCCAGTTTACCAATATTTTTATACTGTTTAAAAACCTTATATAAATGATAGCAATAACAATAGCACTTACACTTATATATCATTTCATAGTGCTTTATAGCCCTCTCTAAGCAGTTTACAGAGTCAGCATATTGCCCCCAATAATCTGGGTCTTCATTTTACTGATCTTGGAAGGATGGAGTCAACTTTGAGCCTGGTAAAATTCAAATTGTCAAATTACACGCAGCCGGTAGTCAGCAGAAGTAACTTGCCACTGTGGGTCTTTATCATAAAATACTATATCCCCAAAATAAAATTGTATCTAATTGAATTTGTGTTCATTGAGGATTCAAATAAGAATTCTACTGAATAGTAACCAATAGTTCTAATTAGTGAAAATCATAGGCCCTTTATATTCAATGTCATTAAGTTACTCACATCTTCATTTTATTTATCTTCCAGCAAATTAAATATTTCTCCAAAGGGCAGTTATTGAAATATAAACTCACCTCCATACTTGATGAGGTAATTGTTGGCAACTCATTAATCATTATATAAAAATGTAGGCTTACCACATGTCCATGAGGAATGCTATCAATTGTCTAAAATGGGAACACTTTTTGCAGCCTAATTATTGCTGAACAGACAGCTGGTTTTCAGCTCCCAATGATAGGCTCCCTTTTGTCAATTAAGTTTAGTGAGAAAAATCCCTACTTGTTCAAATATTCAAATCAGTTTTGCACAGGAAAGAGGGTGAAGTAGGAGGATCTGGTTCTTCAGTTGGCAATTCTTCAGTTCAGTTTTAGAAAGGAAGATGAAAACTGATTCTCAGCTTGATAGATGTAGGAAAGAAACAACAACAGTAGAAAGCCAAAGTTAGTTATCACAGTGGCAATATAGACTTTCATGAGAAACAATTGCACCACTACTCAAAGTTGCTTCAGGGCTGTGCTAGAATATTTGTGTTTTGTTTGGCTTTGTTTTTGTTACCAACAATTCATTTTACTATACAAACTAGGAAATATAATTAAAATATGGCCAGCAGCAATATAAAATCTTGCGAAAGAAGTATATCATGATGGTTTTAAATCAATTAGCTCTCTAGTAGAATCTGGTTTGTTTTGGCTATGTTGCAAATTAAAAAAAAACACGATTTTGTTAGCATTAATCTTTCCAGGACTTTTTATATAGCATATCATGGTCGTTTATCATTGCAGCATTTTTTTTAGCAAAACTATAAAAGGCTAATGAATTTTGAATTAAGTTTAATGATAGGCTAACACCTAACATTTAACATTTTTTCTTCAATCAAATCAGCTTTTGTAGGACAAATAAATAGTTTGGGGTGGGGTTCCACAAAGAAAAGGCACCTAAATAGATATATAATTTAAAATCTCCATAAGAAGTTTTTCAGATTGCTATATTTTGCACCAACTGATTTTGAAAGAAGACCCAAATCTAACATGCAATAGTACAGGCAGTGTTCACTTAATAATGTTAATTAGGACTGGAAACTCATGTCATTAAGTGATGAATTTGTAATCCAAAAAACTATGTGATATGCCCCTAGTGACAACAATTTCACAGTCCCAGTTGCCATCATTGAGCAAGGACTGGGTAGATCGTTATATGAAGAGCTCACATGAATGTAACTTCCTGCCACCTTCTCCATTGACTTTGTCACCTGTCTGTGGAATTGTATGATGTAATCAGAAACTGAGCACCAAGCATCCAGTTCATGGACCATGGGAACACCGCAACAACCATAAGTACGAGGACTCATTGTAATTGCCACTTGTTAAGTGCTGTCATAAATTTCAAAGCTCATTGAATGATTGGTCATTTAAATGAAGACCACCTGTAATCTAAATTAATTACCAAGGTATAGATATTGAAAATCTATCCAAGTAATTTTGCAGCTAGTGAAATGAAATCCATACATATAGCATTCTTATTCTATAAAGACAAAGATGAATCTGCCTATACAACCAAGTAGGATCCAATCTTCCCACCATTTTTCAGATTTTACACAATTCAGTCAGGCTTTTGTCTTTTTTCTCTTGATTTAGAATCAGTCTGTAGATCTTATTCAGTCCACTGTTTGGTCAGGCATTCACTGACCACTTCTACTTTCTCACCTTCAACTGATAAAAGAGAGAGGGCCACAGCTATTAATATATTGATGGCACAGAAATCTACAAATGACTCCACTTAGCACTTCCAAGTAGAACACTGGGAATATGAGATGGAGAAATACCAAGGGATGAAATAATATTCTCCAACACTATCATTTGGAGTCAGTTGTCCCAACGGTTAAGTTTGCATAGAGAGGCAGACACGGAGTGCTTCAGCTCTTAAGTTTATTGTGACTTCAACTCAGAACGGACCCAATTTGGTTTAGCCGAGGCAGCTATATATAGCCGGCTGCCTCGTCTGACAGCCAATCAGAGTGCAGGGTTTTCCCTCACTTTTTAACCAATGATTTCAAACACTTTACAAGAACAATCAATCAATTCAAACTCTGCATACATAACACCAATCATGAGTAGAACTGTGACAGCAACACTGTCTAAACCAGTGTTTCTCAAAATTGGCTACTTGAAGACATATGGACTTCAGCTTGCAGAATTCCCCAGCCAGCAAGGGAGTTGAAATCCACACATCTTGGATTTGCCAAGGTTGAGAAACTGATCTAAACTGACAACTTTCCAGGAGAACTTTCATTTCTGAACAATATGTGTTAGTGTATAACGTCAGGTAAAAGTTTAGCATACATTAAGTCATTGATAGATGATCTGAGGCCTTGCCAATGGTGATATATAATTAAGCACAAGGTCTGTCATAAATATCAAATATTGCATTCACAATTCTGTAAAGATGAAGACTTCTTTTGAATGTAATATTAATCATATTTTCCTACGTCCATACATTTATTCTCATTTGTTAAAGTAAGATTGATCCTGCTATTTATTTTTATTCATTTCTGCCACTCCAGTACTAAGCTGAACACATTTAAAAGAGCTGCATTCTAATGGAAGAGATCCCTTCACAATTTAAGATTCAAAATAAAAAAAAACAGTTAAAGAGAATGGCTCAAGAACACATTGATGGCCTGCACTGCAACTAAAAATAATTATCCAAAACATTTCTTTTGATTGATAATTTGACTTAATGCTCTTATTTCCCGTTATTATCACTCTGATTATTCAGCAAGGTGATCTTTAGAGAGAATCTCTCTGTGCCCTTCAAAATACTGCTCTTCAAAAGAGAATCATTTATCATTTTGATTTTAATTTGACCTTATTACCCACTAAGAAGGAAATTATCATTATCCTTTGAACATTTACTATTTTCATTTATATTTCCATAGTGGTAAGGAAAAATATGATTTTAATTCTAAAAAGAAAGAAAAGAGCTATCTAAAATAGTTCATTGATCCTTGCATCTATTTTCTTATTTCTAAAAGATTAATATTCTCTCTTTTAGAATAAACAATAACTGAAGAATAAAGAAAATGCAGCTCCCACCTTTTTATATTTTGAAAATAGCAACTAGAAACTTAATTGGGAATAACCATTATCCAGCTATTATACTGCAATTGTCATTTTTTTCCATGTAAAAACTTTCCTGCTTTTCCTAAGTACAGATTTGCTATAGATAACAAAGGATGGGATATAAGATAGGAAACTTGTGTATCTAGAAAGTATTACAATTGCTTGTGTTAAAGAAGCCCAGATGGACAAAAACTATGTCTTTGCAAGCCATTAGCCATGTACAGAAGAAACTGCTCTGTATGTGCTCATCCATATTTAAGATGTAACATTATATCTTTATGATAGAGTTCAGTTCTTGTAATCTCCTTTGCAAAAGGGATGCTTCAAAGGGATACCTTTTTCTTTCTCATGAGTACTGGACTACATGAATCTTTCAAAGTTCAATTGCTCTTTCAAAAAAAAAGTCTTAATATTAAACAGAAAAGAATCTCTAATTCATTCCCAGTGCATTTGTCACTAACCAATCTCACTTTTCAAGGAATAATGAATAGAATAAACCTTTGAACTTTCTCTCCTTATTTCTTGAAGTTTGTTGCTATCACTCTTTGTCAAGTATTAGAAATACCGGGCAAATTAAAACGTTTGTATGCAATAGAAATGGATAGAATCTCAACTCATCACTTACAAAAACTGCTCCAAACAACAGAAGAACAAGACCCAGTCAGAACTATCTGGTAGAAGATAGGTAAATAGTATTAACATATAGACCCATCACCTAAATATCATATTTATGGGGGGAGGACAGGCATAATGGTATTTATAATATTATGGCAATAATATTACATGAAATGCAATATATAAAATGTACATAAACTCCACTCTCCAGTGGTAAGCTGTAAGTCTATTATCATTCTAGAATAATTGTTAAAAACTTTGTTATTTTTTCAAGAAGAGATAGCAATAAAAGTTTGAAATAACTTATATTAATTTAGGCAGCTAAATTAATCAGCTTGGACACAAAAGAAAATGTGTACATGCTAAAGATATGCTCTGGACTCAGTTGAAGCCCACATTCCAAAATGGAATTGGATAGTTAAAATATTCCACTTCTGAATTGGAATACTGGATTAGCAATGAAAAAATTATTGCAGCTACCATCTCTTGGATGGGAGACATAATTATGAAATCGTAAAGGTTTTTCAGTTATAATGCAACCTCCAAGTGACCCAATCATCATCTTGAGCATAGTGTTTTTGAACTAGCTGACCAATCCAACCACCCAACCCAACAACCCAACCCAACAACTAATTAAAATAAAAGAACCAGCAAGTTCATTTATTATAGCTCCAACACATACCTTTAAAACAATTTGTACAACAGCATTCAGCATTCATTCTTTATAAATTTTCCTTCTCTTTACACAAATGTCCTTATTTTTTTCAGATTCAGATTAAAAAAAAAAACTTAAATAAACTGGTTAGCTGTAGAAATCTTTGGGTACATAGAATGAATTCAAAAGCTGAAGACTTCCAAAGACAATGCTTTCACAAGTCTTTGAGTTGACAGAAAGGTACACTGACATAACATTTTTTAATTGCTGGAAAGTTACCGTTTTAATGTGGAACAAGTTATATTACACTACATTGTAATAAAGTTTTATTATTTGGATAAGTTGTAAGACAGTTTTGTATGAGAACATAATATCAGATAACAATTCTATGACTACATTGGACAGGGAAAAAAGCACATATCCTTCAGAGATTGCCCCTTTTATATATGCATACACCATTATACATTTGACAAGATAAAAACATTTCTTTTTCTAAATTCTTTAGAGAAGAAATAAAATAATTAAAGAAAAACAATGAAAAACTAAGAAACAAAGAAAAGAAAAAGTAAAGAGTATACAGATGTGGTCTCCAATCATCTTCATATATTCATGTTTTACCCTTACTAAGGTTAGATAATAACTCCCTTCTTTCCATTCTTTCTATTTGTGAAACCCATAAATCACAATTTCCTTTTTTTCTTTAGAAAAAAGTCCATAAGAGATTTCCACTCAATAATAATTGAGGTTGATGTTCCGCCCTAATCATAGGCTGTCCAGTTCTGTCCTTGTGGTTGCACAACTGAAGTAGCTGAGGGTAGAGAAATGAAAATAGCACTGTTCCCTCAATAAAAGTAATGGGTACAATAAAAATATTGTATAGTGCTGGGTAGCTCTATCATTGTCAGAAGCAATGGAAACCCTGTAATGCACCTGGTGGCACCAAGATTGGCAATGCATAACAAACAAAAGTCAGTTTTCTTTACTTTTTAATTTAAACCTTCTGTGTAAAATGCAAAAAGCAAAGGGCTCTGTTTAAAAAGCAGGACCAGTCCTGCTTTTTAAGCAGAGCCCTTTGATTTTTTTCCAAAAACCCATAAAACTTTATTTAGACAACAAGTGTACCATTCTTTCAAAGGATCACTAAACCTATAAGGAGTCCTTGCAAGATAAGATAAGCACTTCAGGAAGCATGTCAGGCATTATGTAAGTAGATGCTGGCTGGAAACCAGTAGTTTACTGCACCCATAAAAGATCAGTCATTCTGATCATTGAGGAGATGTGTCTACAGCAGCTAAAACAGTCAAAAATTGCAGGGCAGTTCCCATCCTTAATTGAGTCAGCAAATACATCATCAGCAAAACATTCTAAATCATATTCAAAACAGCCTGCTTTAAATTGCTTTAAAACTCAAACAGCCAATGCTTATATTAAGCTGCCTCTTTATGGGTTAGACCTGAGATGAAGGCAATGTTTTGAGGACATGGCACAGAAAAAAAATGGTTACCAGAATACGTTCATGCTGTGCTGTTAGGCAAGTTTATTTATTTATTAGACTTATTAGACTTGAGATAGTTAAAGTATATTTACTATAAATTGTTGGAAATTCAATACATTGGCAGTTAAAAGGAAAACATCAGTCAACTGAACTTTTTAAAATGTGCAATTGTATACAAAATGTTCTATTCGAGTTCCATACATATTCAAATCATGCTCTCAGCTTTTAATAATATAAGTTTAAAAATGAAGTTCAAATACAGAGCCAGCTCTTGATCAAAGCATACCTAGTTCTTTTTGCTCCCCAAAAACATATATTATATGCCTCTTTGATGACTTCAGAGTTTATATGTATATTTCCAGAACAAAAGATGTAATTATATTATATAGGGGTACCTTTCCAACAAAATTTGTGTTAGAAATTTATGTCAAAAATATTCAATATCACATTCTTTTCTGAAAAACACGCTGCAGTGTTTTGGGTAGGCACTTTTTCTAATTTATACAATCTTTATTCAAAATAAAGTTTTGTGTATCTAGAATACCTTTTGCCCTAAATTTAGATATAATATCCTGAAACATTAACATAGTTCAATGCCCATTACAGCTCCTTAGACTGTTTTTTATAATCCAAAAAGTCATACAAAAAAGTGTTAAAGAAAATGAATGTTTTAGAAGATAAGTAGTCATAAATTCCTGAAGAAACTAGACTAAATAGCATTATGATGGTATATAAAAAGAACTAGTGTGAATATTTACTCATCCCTAACAATTTATTCTTAAAAATATATTTCCTTGTCTATAGTGATTAATGGCCATTTCCTAGACAAGTTTCTTGTAAATGGTTTCTTGTCATGAGTATTTAGTATTCAGTATTTAGTATTCAGTACCCAGCAATGCATCATTTTTTTTTCTAGTCTGCAATCTAGATTCTGCTGTTGCTGCATAAATTTAAAGGCTGTACAACTCTGAGCTGAGGTAGAGAAATGAAAATAGCACTGTTCCCTCAATAAAAGTAATGGGTACAATAAAAATATTGTATAGTGCTGGGTAGCTCTATCATTGTCAGAAGCAATGGAAACCCTGTAATGCACCTGGTGGCACCAAGATTGGCAATGCATAACAAACAAAAGTCAGTTTTCTTTACTTTTTAATTTAAACCTTCTGTGTAAAATGCAAAAAGCAAAGGGCTCTGTTTAAAAAGCAGGACCAGTCCTGCTTTTTAAGCAGAGCCCTTTGATTTTTTTCAAAAACCCATAAACTTTATTTAGACAACAAGTGTACCATTCTTTCAAAGGATCACTAAACCTATAAGGAGTCCTTGCAAGATAAGATAAGCACTTCCAAGCATGTCAGGCATTATGTAAGTAGATGCTGGCTGGAAACCAGTAGTTTACTGCACCCATAAAAGATCAGTCATTCTGATCATTGAGGAGATGTGTCTACAGCAGCTAAAACAGTCAAAAATTGCAGGGCAGTTCCCATCCTTAATTGAGTCAGCAAATACATCATCAGCAAAACATTCTAAATCATATTCAAAAAAGCCTGCTTTAAATTGCTTTAAAACTCAAACAGCCAATGCTTATATTAAGCTTCCTCTTTATGGGTTAGACCTGAGATGAAGGCAATGTTTTGAGGACATGGCACAGAAAAAAAAATGGTTACCAGAATACGTTCATGCTGTGCTGTTAGGCAAGTTTATTTATTTATTAGACTTATTAGACTTGAGATAGTTAAAGTATATTTACTATAAATTGTTGGAAATTCAATACATTGGCAGTTAAAAGGAAAACATCAGTCAACTGAACTTTTTAAAATGTGCAATTGTATACAAAATGTTCTATTCGAGTTCCATACATATTCAAATCATGCTCTCAGCTTTTAATAATATAAGTTTAAAAATGAAGTTCAAATACAGAGCCAGCTCTTGATCAAAGCATACCTAGTTCTTTTTGCTCCCCAAAAACATATATTATATGCCTCTTTGATGACTTCAGAGTTTATATGTATATTTCCAGAACAAAAGATGTAATTATATTATATAGGGGTACCTTTCCAACAAAATTTGTGTTAGAAATTTATGTCAAAAATATTCAATATCACATTCTTTTCTGAAAAACACGCTGCAGTGTTTTGGGTAGGCACTTTTTCTAATTTATACAATCTTTATTCAAAATAAAGTTTTGTGTATCTAGAATACCTTTTGCCCTAAATTTAGATATAATATCCTGAAACATTAACATAGTTCAATGCCCATTACAGCTCCTTAGACTGTTTTTTATAATCCAAAAAGTCATACAAAAAAGTGTTAAAGAAAATGAATGTTTTAGAAGATAAGTAGTCATAAATTCCTGAAGAAACTAGACTAAATAGCATTATGATGGTATATAAAAAAGAACTAGTGTGAATATTTACTCATCCCTAACAATTTATTCTTAAAAATATATTTCCTTGTCTATAGTGATTAATGGCCATTTCCTAGACAAGTTTCTTGTAAATGGTTTCTTGTCATGAGTATTTAGTATTCAGTACCCAGCAATGCAACAGTTTATTTCCAATAGTCTTAAATCATTAGATTCTAGTTTTCTATACATGCAACTATGCTGTTTAGCATAAATTTAAAGGCTGTACAACTCTGAGTCCAGAGAGATCCCCCACAAAAAAACAGACAGGAGCTTGATCATTCAAAGTAATCTTAAAGTCAGGATATAAATTCAACTACCCATAGATTCAGATGTCTTTAGAACTGATTGTTGACAATTTTTCCCAAACAAAAGAGGGAATATATATATATAAGCTTCGTAGCTGAGAGACTACACTGTTTTTCTTCTTGAGGAATCACAACTTCTCTTGATAAGAGACCTCCTGTCACTTTGCAGCCTTGATTTTTATTCAAGTCTGTTAGAAGCCTCTGCACCTCCTGGAAGCATTTCTGCTTTAGTTGGAGTAATTTAACTAAATCACCATTGACTTTATTCACTGCATCAAAGGTTTGCATAGCCCTATGATTTATTCCACTGGTTAGTTATCATGGCATCTGATTTGCAAGAAATGCATATATGTGACCATTGGCCGGAATAGCAGGAGGTGAGACCAGTATGGTGACCGGGGCTGCTGCCACTGTGGACGCTGCCACTGCAGATGCTGTAGTCATCTTAGATGCGGACGTTGGGTGGGTTTTTGACACTGCCGCTGGGCGGTTTTTCTTGATTGCCGCCTGTGTTGTTTGCATTGCCGGGGCTGTTTGTGTGACTGCTGGGCTTTTTTTTGCTGATTCTGAGGGGGTTGTCTGCGGTGCCAGGAGCTGTGCTGGCTGGGATGAAGATCTAGCCCCAACTTAGGGCCGCCAGCACAACAGACTGACGCTGCGGGCACCTAAACATCATAGGTGCTGGAATCCTAACCTGGTTGTAGACCTTAGACCTGTACTGGACTCAAGAATTGGAGCTCGCCATCATAACGGGGAATGGGCTTGCCAGCCTAAACTGTGCTGGTGAGTTGGCCTATCCCCAGTTTTTGGTCAGCTGGGGCCTGGAATCCTAACCTGGTTGTAGACCTTAGACCTGTACTGGACTCAAGAATTGGAGCTCGCCATCATAACGGGGAATGGGCTTGCCAGCCTAAACTGTGCTGGTGAGTTGGCCTATCCCCAGTTTTTGGTCAGCTGGGGCCGATAAAACTGGGGCATTTGGGGCCCACACTGAAAGGATACCCAGGCTTGTCCTGGGGACTGTGGGTGTGGGTCTGGAAAAGCCTCGGACTTGGCCCTGGATGGATGATGCTCTGGCCAGGGTGATCATTCTCTTTTGGAGTTTGGTGGATGATGGGATGTCCCCTAGGCAGCGTAGGCTGCTGCAGGGATGGCCTGGCTGCCTATCTGCCCTGGTTGGTATCAGCCTGGGAGAAGACAGCTGGGCTATTAATTCCCTTCCTATTGAACTCCTTTGTCATCTGGAGACTTTGACCATCTTGAGATCCCAGACAGAGGGTTTGGCCCTTCCTCTCACCTTTTTGATCCAAGGATGCCTGCCAGGATGAAGGCTCCCATTGCTGTGAGAGGGTGATGGTGAACAGTATGGGAGTGCACCTGCCAACCTGTGGTGGGAGGACAGTGGTGGCTGGGTGCGTTGTCCCTACTGGCTTTTGGCAGGACTCCTGAGTGGGTGAGAGTTGGAATACTACCATTGGTGAGGGCACGGTGGTTAATCCAGGGAGGACCCCCATCATTGGGCCCCTTGCTGGCTGTGAGAGGGCCCCGGGCTTGGACTATTCCAATAACTCGGCCTGGATTGACCATTTGATCTGGACATCCCCCATTTTTTCATCATTTTCCTCCCTGTTTCTATGACCAGGACACTGCGGACCTACAAAACTACTGAGTTCATCCCTGAGGATTCCCCTCTATCCCAGGTGTGGCCTGCCAGGTTATCGAAGGCCTGCTTTAATGAAGGATCTTGGGATCCTGAGAGGCACACTGGTGCGGGGTAGGCGGGGGTGAGGGGGAGGGGTGGGTGATAAGAAGAGTGCCAAGACCCCATTGTTACATTTTTAAATAAATTTTTAAGGGGTTTAGGGGGAGGGAAGGGTTATCAGGCCTGGTTGGAACCTGAGGGAGCCCCACCAGGATTTTTCCAGTCCAGGTCAGAAATGGGCCATGGTGGGGGAGGGCGGGGGTGGGGGCTGGCCAGAGCTTTAGGGGAACGGGTGGAGTATGGGATTTGCATGGTGATTGGGAAAGGCAGCAGAGGTAAGGGCGGAGGGTCATATCGATCTTTGGGAGTGCTCACCCGCTATCTCCGAGCAGAGGCATGCTCGATCATCCAGTTCCTACCCATTTGCCCAGGGGCTTAGAGGAATGGGAACCTGGGCTGAGGCTGGTTTATTTGAATGCCAGGTCCATTGGAAACAAAGCTCCCCTCATCCAAGATCTGATTGAGGAGGAAAACGCAGACCTTGCTTGTATCACAGAGACCTGGTTGGGCCCGGAGGGAGGGGTCCCTCTGGTAGAACTTTGCCCACCAGGTTTCCATGTAATACACCAGCCTTGGACCCAGGGTAGGGGTGGGGGGGTGGCTGTGATCATCAGGGAGGTTCTTTGTCCAAGTGAGGCCACTGTCCTGCAGATAGGTGGGTGTGAGTCCCTTCTATTGAAATGGGGCCCTTGGGGTCAGTTGGGTCTGTTGCTTGTGTACCTTTCTCCCAGCTGCATGGCAACGACCCTGCCTGGTCTGCTCAATGTCTTATCGGGGGCGGCGGTTGAGTTCCCCAAACTTATGGTGTTGGGGGTTTTCAACCTGCCATTCCTGCGGGGGGCGTCGAGGTTAGATCAGGAGTTCATGGCTTCCATGGTGGCCATGGATCTGACCCAGATAATACAGGGTCCCACTCATGAGGGGGGACACACCCCCGACCTTGTTTTTATCTCGGGACAGTGGTGTAGGTGGGGGATCTCCGACTGTTCATTCCCTGCCATGGACCGATCATTCCTCCTGTGGTTGACCTTCTGGAATGCAGCCCCTTGCCACTGGGAGGCAGAGCCGGTGAGATGGTTCCGCCCCAGGTGCCTAATGGACCCGGAGAGGTTCCAGGCGCGCTTGGGTTAATCCCAATCTCTCTTGCCTACAACTCGGTTGAGACCCTGGTGGATGCCTGGCAGATGGCTGCTGCCAGGGCACTCGATCGAGTCATTCCTTTGTGGCCTCTCACCTGATGCAGATCTTGGTTGGTTCCCTGGTTTTCTGCAGAGCTCCAGGAAATGAAGCATCGGAAAAGTGCTGTTGGAGGTCCAGCTGGTCTGAATCTGACCGATCGCAGCTGAGGGCCTATGTTAGGTCTTATCTGGCTGCGATGAGGGAGGCGAAGTGTGTTTACTTCTCCTCTCTCATCGGATCTGCAGATAATCGCCCAGCTGCCCTGTTCAGGATCACCCACTCCCTCCTTAACCGGGGGGGTGAGGATCCTTTGCAGGGATAGGCCGAGGAGTTTAGTCAACATCTGACGGATAAGATCGCTCAGATCTGGACCAGTTTGGACTCCGACTGGTCAGGGTCCAATGGGAGCGATGTGGCGGGTCTTAGGGATTTCATCTGGGAGGAGTTTGACCCTGTAACTCCAAATGAGGTGGACAGGATCATGGGGAAGCTGAGCGCTGCCACGTGTTTATTGGACCCGTGTCCCTCCTGGCTGGTTTATGCCACCCGGGAGGTTACATGAGGCTGGCTCCAGGCAGTAATTACTGCTTCTTTGAGTGAGGGAGTCTTCTCCTTCACCTTGAAGGAGGCAGTGGTGAAGCCCCTCCTCAAGAAGCCTGCCCTGGATCCAGCTAATTTAAACAACTTTCGTCCCATCTCCTACCTTCGCTTTGTTGCAAAGGTCGTTGAGAACGTGGTAGCGCAACAGCTCCTGGTGTTCCTGGAAGAAACCGACTATCTAGACCCACACCAATCAGGCTTCAGGCCTGGATACAGCACGGAGAAGGCATTGGTCGCACTGGTGGATGATCTCTGGAGGGCACGCGACAGGGGTCATTCCTCTGTCCTGGTCCTTTTAGATCTCTCGGCAGCTTTTGATACCATCGACCATAGTATCCTACTGTGATGCCTTGAGGGGTTGGGAGTGGGGGGCACTGTTTTGCGGTGGTTCTCCTACCTCACGGGCCATATACAGATGGTTTTGGGGTGGCAGGAATCGGCCCCAAGGCCCCTCCTTTATGGGGTGTCTCAGGGGTTGGTTCTCTCGCCCCTACCATTCAACATCTATATGAAGCCGCTGGGTGAGATCATCCATGGTTTTGGGGTGAGGTATCATCAGTATGCTGATGATACCCTGCTTTTAATCTCCACCCCCAACCAACCCAGTGACGCCTTCGATGAGATGTCCCATTGCCTGGAGGTGGTGCAGGTCTGGATGGGGAGGAACGGGCTCCGGCTCAACCCAGCCAAGACCGAATGGCTGTATGTACTGGTGTCTGGAGTTGTCCAGGATATTCCATGTGAGGAGACATGTTGCCCCCCCATAGATAGGGTGCGCAACTTGGGCGTCCTCCTGGATGCACAGCTCAGTTTGAAGGAGCAGGTGGGAGCTGTGGCCAGGGGGACATTTGCCCAGGTTCTCCTGGTGCGCCAGTTGCGCCCCTACCTGGACTGAGACACCCTACATATGGTCACTCATGCACTCGTCACTTCCCATCTGGACTACTGCAATGCTCTGTACATGGGGCTGCCCTTGAGGACCATCTGGAGGCTTCAACTTGTCCATAATGTAGCGGTGTAGGTTGTGATGGGAGTGTCCCAATACTCCCATGTTGCACCCCTCCTGCGTGCGCTACACTGGTTACCGGTTGCCCTCCAGGTGAGATTCAAGGTGCTGGTTTTGACCTATAAAACCCTTCATGGCTTAGGACCGGGATATCTATGGGAGACCCTGCTGCCAGCAACTGTTTCCCATCATCCTGTGTGCTCTCACAGACAGGGCCTCCTCGGGTTCCGTCAGCCAGACAATGTGGGCTGGTGACCCCTAGGGGTAGGGCCTTCT
The DNA here is from genome assembly GCA_009733165.1 of Naja naja. Taxonomy (NCBI): domain Eukaryota; kingdom Metazoa; phylum Chordata; class Lepidosauria; order Squamata; family Elapidae; genus Naja; species Naja naja. The sequence goes on from CM019148.1 coordinate 279,497,071, forward strand.
CTGTGGGAGCACCCACCCTATGGAACCAACTGCCCCTGGAGCTTGGGGTGGCCCCTGACCTCCGTTCTTTCCACTGGGGCCTAAAAACGTGGTTGTTCCAACTCGCTGACCTGGACTGAGGGTGTGTGTGGGGGAGTTTTAATGACTGTTTTTAGTGTTTTAGATTATAATTGGGTTTCTTATTGGATTTAATCTTTTTTTAATTGTATATTGTATTGTTTTTATTGTACGCCACCCCGAGTCCTTAGGGAGATGGGGTGGCTTAGAAATCCAATCAATCAATCAATCAATCAATCAATAAATCTGTAAAATAAATGGAGCAGATTTTGAGGTCCATGTGCATCCCTCAAATGTTCTATAATAATAATAATAATAGTCAACACTCCTATATAATTTAAACAATACAGTCAAAAGACGAACAGAGGTAGATGCAAACATTTCGTATTGACTTATTGGTACCTACATTACAATAACATAATTAAAATCAGCCTCAAATATAATATGCCTTCTTCAGCCATTGCGAGACACTTACTATCTATGGGTCACCAGTTGGATCTAAAGTGTTGTGGCCCACCAGCGGCCAGTGGAGCTGGCAGAAGATTCGGACAGTGAGGAGATTGGGGAGGAACATGGGCCAGTCCTGGAGTCTGGGGAAGGCTCTGATGAGTGCTCTGTGTTGAAGGCAGAGATGGGGCCAGGGCCGTCTGACAGCTGCTCAGAGCTTCCAGAAGGAGGGAACAGCTGAGGAACAAGGGTCAACTTGGAAGTAAAGTTACAGGTGGATGGTGAATGGCCCCTCCCATAGGGAATAAAAAAGGAGTGAAAGGGGTGGGGTGGGGTTTTGCAGGAGACAATTAGTTCATTTGAAGATTTGTTCCTGCATTCTTGCCTAGTATTGTTTGCTACAGTGAGGCCTCTGAAAGATATCAGCCTGGCATCTCTCCAAGTCTGATAAAGGTCTGTAATTGTGAAATATCTTGAAAGACTGTTGGCCAGGACTTTGCTGGAGAGGAATTCACTGTAAACTAAATGGGTTTATCGGAATGAGGAGTCTGCTTCATGCTGTTGGGGAAGCCCAGGTCAGAACATAAACTCAGTTCTACTGTGCCACAGGAACTCTTGTGGTTTGTTGAGGCAAGTGCCATTAACTGTTTGAAGCCTACCTTGTGCATGCAGAAATGGCTTTATGTCAATCTACACCTCCCGTAACCATAAAGCTTGCCATTGGTTGCTTTTCTGCATATGTCATAGGCTTAATTAATGCTCTTGCTAGATCTTACATTTGAGGCTGATTTTAACCATGTTATGTAATGTAGGTACTGATGAGTCAATGCTTGCATCTATCTCTGTTCGTCTTTTGGCTGTATTATTCAAATTAATAAAGGGACTACTTGTTTTAAACTCCCATATAAAGTAAAGGGGAAGGCAGTATCTACTGGATCAAAATATTTGGAGCTAAATAATAGATATTGTATGGTTAAAAGACAGATAAGAAAACTTGTTAAATTTTTATCTGTCCTTTGAAAACAGATTAGTTTTCTTTTCCCTCTCAGATTACTTTGTTTTCCACAGATAATATTACTGGATAAGATCATTTTTGAATTCATCATTAGGGTGAGGGTAGCCTGAAACACACATGCATTGTGTGTTTCTATGAAACACAGTATATATTAGAGTTGTGCAAATCTTTCTACGGAGGTGCTTCAAATGAGAGGAAACATGTATGAAGCATCTATTGCTGGATCATCCAAGAATCCACCTTTTTCCCCCAGTCTTATATTGCTAGTTCAGAAGTCATGGTGTAGTAATTTTTGTCCAGTACTTCTGAAATATTCCTAGGCATGAATAATTAACTGAATCAGCTTAAGAAAAGGAGCATCAGAATGAAATTTGCACATTATTATAGTTGTTTAAGCAAGATATTCAAGCATGTTCAAGAGAAAGAAAATAGTTTTAAGAAGACTTTTTCTCTTCTCTCAAATCTCTGGATTTTGGAGTTTGGAGTTTTTTATGATGGTCCAAACTCTGCTTTTGTCAGTAACTTTGTTTATATGGCATTTGGGAGAATAAACTCCTGGAGGGAATGTGGAGTAATATGTTCTGTCTTAGCATCTAACATTTATGCTCTATAATAGTCAGTGATACATATAATTCTTCCATACATAGAATTTTTGCATATTTTAACTAAATATAATGGAAGTTGGAAGTAGAACTTTGAATGGAATCCTATTCTCCATCTTTCACACGGTTATAACTAGAGGACAGGAAAATTTATGCAAGTAAATGGAAAAGCAGAAAGTGTCTAAAATGGAGATGAAAGTAGCCAATTAAGATATTCATTTTCAAAGTACAAATGGAGAGAAACTTGCCCTTTTTTCAAAATTGCAAAGAGAAGGGGAAAATGCAGAAAATTAAGCCTAGTTATTAAATCCAATTTTTAAATTCTTTGGTTTACAACAGATAAAATACTCTCTTCTTCTGACAGCTGAATTCTTAATTGGAATATAAGTGTCAGAAAAATATTTCATTAAATTTCACCTATATGCCATGTGGTGTTTTTTATCATGTTGCTTTTTAAGCATTTATGACATACAACCCTCTGGTAAACATCTGCCCCCCTGTTTTTCAGGTGCTGCACCGGTCATGACCCCAGGGAAGAGGGGGTGGGGTGGCTATTGTTATTCAGGAGACCCTGTTTCCAAGGAATGTCCCTGCCCCGGAGATAGGAGGGTGTGAATCCCTCCTCCTGAGGTGTGGGCCTGCAGGTCGGATGGGCGTGCTGCTTACATACCTCTCCCCCAGCTATGTCTCAGCTGCCCTGCCTGGGCTTCTTGATGCCGTCTCGGGGGTGGCGGTGGAGTTTCCAGAGCTTATAGTTCTGGGTGACTTCAACTTGCCTTCCTTGGGACTGGCGTCAGGTTTGGCCCAGGAGTTCATGGCCTCCATGGAGGCCATGGGCCTGACCCAGATAATAGATGGCCCGACTCATGAGGGAGGCAACATGCTTGACCTGGTTTTTGTCTCGGAGCAGTGGCGGAGTGGTCTGGGTGGTGGTGACATAGTTATCCACTCCGTTTCATGGTCAGACCACTATCTCCTACGGCTGGTCTTTTATCAAGCTGCCCCACACTGCTGGGATGAGGAGCCACTTAGGTGGTTCCGTCCCAGGCGCCTGATGGACCCTGAGAGGTTCCAGGCAGAGCTGGGTTTTTTTCCTGCATCCCTTACCCACAGCCCTGCCGGGGTCCTTGCGGCTGGCATGGCAACGTCTGCTGCCCTCCTGCGGCTACCTGGCAACAGTCTGCTACAGGAGCCCTCGACAGGGTTGTCCCCATGCGTCCCCTTACTCGGTGCAGATCCTGGTCAGCTCCCTGGTACACCGAGGGGCTCCGGGAGATGAAGCGTTGCAGGAGGGGACTAGAGAGCAGGTGGAGGGCGACCCGTTCTGGATCTGACCGACCCAGCTAAGAGCCCATATTAGGACTTACCTGGTGGCGGTGAGGGTGGCGAGAAAATCTTATTTCTCTGCCCTCATAGCATCCGCAGATAACCGCCCGGCTGCCCTGTTTGGGGTCGCTCGCTCCCTCCTCCAGTTGGGGGGGGGTTGCGGACCCCTTGCGCGGCAGAGCTGAGGAATTTGGCCAGTATCTGCAGGATAAAATCGCTCAGATCCGGGAAGGGTTGCGCTCAGACTTGCAGTGGCCTGAGGATGGGGATGCGAGTGGTTTGGCTAATGTTATCTGGACTGAGTTCAATCCTGTTTCTGAGGATGAAGTGGACAGAATTATGCAGCGCCTGAGTTCCACCACATGTTTATTGGACCCGTGCCCTTTCTGGTTGGTTTATGCCTCAGGGAGGTCACGCCGCTGGCTCCGGCAGTGGTCAACGCTTCGTTAAGGGAGGGGTTGTTCCCTGCCGCTTTGAAAGAGGTGGTGGTGAGGCCCCTTCTGAAGAAGCCTGCCCTTGACCCAGCCGCATTGAACAACTTTTGTCCGATCTCCAACCTTCGCTTCTTAGCGAAGGTTGTTGAGAGTGTGGTGGCCCAGCAATTGCCACGTTTCCTGGAGGAAGCGGACTACCTGGATCCGTACCAATCGGGCTTCGGGTCCGGGTACAGCACGGAGACAGCATTGGTCGCACTGATGGATGATCTCTCTAGGGCTCGGGACAGGGGCTCTTCCTCTGTCCTAGTCCTGTTAGATCTCCCAGCGGCTTTCGATACCATTGACCATGGTATCCTGTTGTGGTGTCTCGGGGGGTTGGGAGTGGGAGGCACTGTTTTACGGTGGTTCTCCTCCTACCTCTCGGGACATTCGCAAACAGTGTTGGCAGGGGGGCAGAGGTCGACTCCAAGGTATCTCACTTGTGGGTGCCCCAGGGTTCGGTCCTCTCGCCCCTTCTGTTCAACATTTATATGAAGCTGCTGGGTGAGATCATCCGTGGCTTTGGGGTGAGTTATCATCAGTATGCTGATGATACGCAGTTATACATCTCCACCCCAGGCCACATCAGTGATGCTCTCTCCGTGATGTCCCACTGTCTGGAGGCGGTACGGATCTGGATGGACAGGAACATGCTTTGACTCAATCCAGCCAAGACAGAGTGGCTGTGCATACCGACATCACGGTCCAGTTTGGATGTTCCATCTTTGGTCATGGGGGAGGAGGTGTTGCCCCCCGTGGACAGGGCACAGAACCTGGGGGTCCTCCTGGATGCACGGCTCAGATTGGAGCAGAAGGTGGGGGCCGTGGCCAGGGGGGCCTTTGCCCAGATCCAGCTGGTTCGCCAGTTATGCCCATTCCTGGACTGGGATGCCCTGCGCACGGTCACTCAGGCGCTTGTTATCTCCCGACTCGAGTACTGTAATGCTCTCTACCTAGGACTGCCCTTGTGTACCACTCGGAGGCTTCAGCTGGTGCAGAATGCGGCCACGCAGGTAGTGATGGGAGCTTCCCGATACTCCCATGTTACACCCCTCCTGCGCGACCTGCATTGGCTTCCGGTTGCCCTCCAGGTGAGATTCAAGGTACTGGTACTAACATTCAAAGTCCAGCATGGCATGGGTCCAGGTTATTTACGAGAATGGCTCTTCCCAACATCAAACACCAACCGCCCTGTACGGGCGCGCTGGCGGGTCTCCTCAGGGTGCCGTCTGTGACTCAATGTCGCTTGCTGCACCCGAGGAGGGCCTACTCTGTGGCGGCTCCCACTCTGTGGAATCTCCTTCCGCTGGAGCTCCGCCCTGACCCGATCTTCGCACCTTCCACCACGATTTGAAGACTTGGCTCTTTTTACAATCTGGGCTGTGCTGATTCCCTGGGGTTGGTTCTATCTTAACCATGGGTTTCAATTTTTAATTCGGCTTTAACTTGTTTAATATTTTTTCAACTAATTTATTTATTGTTGTATTTTTAGCTGTGAGCCGCCCCGAGTCCTTTTTGGAGAGGGGGCGGTATATAAGTCGAATAAATAAATAAATAAATAAATAAATAAATAAATAAATAAATAAATACAGTCTATAAATAGAGAAGTAATTACTTCCTTTGAAAGAGCCACCAAGGTGATAAATGTTTTTTTAACTGTTTTCCTGTTTTTTTACTAGCTGGACTAGAGCATTAATAAAGTTAATAAAATTAATAAAGGCATATCTGTTTCACTGCCATTTTCCCAACAATGCTAATTCATGCTTTCCTTTACCCCAAGAATCACTTCATCTCACCCCACCTGCCTATATTCCCCCATCTCTGTCCTTTTGGGCACTCTGCACCTCACTGCCTACCCCTTTTCCCTCTCAGCCTTCATCATCTTTTTCTTCCAGCTGCTAACAAGTCACATCCAGCAAAAGCAGCTGATGGTCTTTTACCAGGTTCACTGTATCAGCAACATGGGGGAAGATGATGAAGGTTGCCAGGGCCAATGTGCATGTATGCTGGGTATGCATGGCAGTAGCAGGAGAGTGCAAGGCACCCAAAAGGACAGACCATAGGGGGAAGATAAGAGGAGGACAAGTTGAAACAGAGGCAAGCACAGCAGCGCAGGAGGATGAGGTAGTGCTCCCTTTGTCTAACAATTTGTGATGACTCCCCCGGATGCTTCCCCAGACACTTCAGGTACTTCAGAGGAGGGTGAGCTGGTGGCCAAGGGATTCAAGCCAGAAGTGGGAGCAGGGGAGCAACTGGCTGAGCAGCTGGCTGAGCTAGAGATAGGAGAGGCACAGCTGCAGCTGGGAAGCTCAGAGGCTTCAGGTAGAGAAGGTACACAGCTGCAGGTGATCAGTGGAGATAAAGAAGAACTGCCTCCTCCTCCAGATCTGAAAGCACATAGGCCTGAGAGGAGGTGGGTACAAAAAAGGTCAGTCAGACTACTTGTGAGGGGGCAACCTTGCCCCTCTTGATGAGCTGCATGAGGAAGCAGTTATTTAGCTCATCAAGGAAGTGAAGCAATGCTGGGAACAATATGTCTGTTTCATTGATATATGTTCTTGCTTTGAATCTTGAATTGTGTCTCTTCAACTGTGGCCTTGCCCTTTCCTTTGCTTTGTGGCCTTGCCTTTGCCTGTGGACTTGTCTTGTCTTGTGGAGTTGCCTTTGCCTTTGGACTTGCTTTTGCTGACTGGACTGGACTTACCTTTGCCTTGATAACTAGTGTTGGCTTCTTTTAAGTAGCCTGAGGAACTCAATGGAGTGGAGCTGGTGCTGGCACAGGGAATTGCTGGGGAATACTAATTCAGGCTTGTTGGAAACCTTAATGAAGATTCCTGTGATGAGTGTGTGAGTGTGTAAGCAGAAGAGCACACAACTACAACCTGAACTGCTATTGCTAAGTAATGCAGTCACACCCAATTACCTAGTTTCATTATTCTCTGATGCCTTCTAAACTATCAAAGAATATAGCTACTATAGCTACTATAAATATGCTTACTTTTTCAGTCTAGACTATAATATGTAAAAAAACCTTAAAATATTAGCAGCAGTTGTAAAATGTCTACTATTCAGTATTAAGACTATATAGATAAAAGGTAGAAACTACCTTTTGTAGATAGAAAATTATGTTCCAAATATTAGTAAATGTGTAAAACAACTTAAAAAGTAACTGCTGTAGATTTTTGAACTGAGCTGTAAAATAAAATTATTAGAACTTGCATTACTAATTTTATTTTAAAAACTTTAGGAGTTAATGTTAATATTAATAACACTGTAATAGGTGTCATAAGAGTGAGGATTATTAGCAATGACTATTAAAGCTTAGATGATTTAGACCGGGGTGTCAAACTCGCATCCTGCATGCCAGATGCGTCATGTGCTGGCCCCACCCCTGCCAGGTTTAGTGAAGGGGGGAAAAGTCCCAATACATCATGTGACACTGCCATGATGCAATGAGTTTGACACTCCTGATTTAGACAATATCTCACAGATGTAAAAGTGTAAGTCTGGGTATATCTTTTTGGTTAATGATTGTTGCAAAAAAGGTTGTAAAATTGAGTGTGATCATGTGTTGATCTGCTCAACAACTTATATCTGTAACTGTGGATTTAGTTATGGTTGCAAGTCGAGGACTACTTATATTATACTATAATTTTCCATTCTGTTGCTTCTACTTTCACTACACTATAGTCTAGATATAGGCCAGTATTTGTAATATAATGAGACAGCTGCAGTGCAATCTTAAAAAATGTAGATTAGACTTGCTCTTATAGAACACCTTTATTTTTGCTTTAAATAAGTTGGAAATGGGTATATAAACACACCTTTTGTTGGCAAGCAGTTCATGATGGCAGGTATATTCATTTGAGCACTCTGGATAGAATAGAAGGCATGGAATTTCATACTACCAAATATATGAAAAAATCACCACTAAATACTTAAAGGGCATTACCTGCTCAGTTGTATGCCCTTTTAAAGGTTTGGTTTTGATCTCTTGACAGTACATTTCTAACTTATCCTCCTTACAGTGATCTATTGAAATCTCCAGAAGTCCTTGATGATATAACTATCTCATCTGAAACTAACAGCGTGGAAACAAATTTTCTCTCTCTTAATTTAGAAGAATGAAAATCCAGATTTGTTATGTAGCCAACTACTACCAAGTTGTTTCTGTAGACAAATGACAATGTTAAACAATAAGGACTTGGATGCAGTTCAGTTTAGTTCCCATTTTGTTGGTAGAACAGATGTTAAATGACCCTGGGGATTACAGTTGACCTTAAACTCTGTGTTTTCAATTATGAATTAGAAATAGCTGGCATTGGTCAATTGAAGAGGCAATCAGTTTCTCTCCAAATTTATCTTTATGAGTAGAATCAAGTTCTATCTTAAAATCAATACAGATGTGTACAGGGAAATTATAGAACAGATAGAATATTTCTCTATTAAGAACTGAAGGATTAGACATTGGTCAGACCTTTTCTCCTTCAAATGATTCTTCTGTTCTAGCTAAATCCTTTGCTTCCTGTAAATATATGTATATGTATTATCTATGTATATGTCTATATGTACATGTGTCTATATGTATATATATGTGTATCTATACATGTATGTATACATATACATTCATTCCAGCAATCTAATATTTCTGTCATTTGTCTTTCCTCCATTTTAAAAAAAATGAGGGCTGCAACCATGCCTACTTATGGCTGAAAACAGCAAAGCAAAGAGAAGTGCCCACCAGGCTTGGTTATTCTTAATTAATTTAAGAGGTACCAAATTATTGCCTGAGACTTTCTATTATCTTAAGTAGGTAATTAAATCCTTAACATCTGCAACTATTACTAGAGGCCAAATCAGCAGGTCTTCTACAGAGTACCAAAATCTGTTTCAATCCACTACATCATTGTTGTATAGATTGTTGTCAAGAATAACTCTCCCAAATTTGAGGTAGTAGTCATAGGAAACTAGCCATTTTTATGGTAATCTACAGTGATGTATCAAAATAAAGCTGAATTGTTATTATTTACAACTTGTATATTTATCAGTTCATCACTTATTGCTTGTATGTACACTGAGAGCTTATGCACCGGAGACAGATTCCTTGCAGTCCAATCACACTTGGCCAATAAAGAAATTCTATTCTATTCTATTCTATTCTATTCTATTCTATTCTATTCTAGTCCAGTCATATTTTTATATAGCAGCCCATCTTCTAACCAACTCTGGATGACTGCCTAGTATATTCCACTGTGATACTTTTCTTACCTTTGAGAATTTTCTTATAGAGCCATTTTTGTTTAAGCTCCTGCACTATTATACCCATATTACCTTTATGGACTATATTGATTACAATAAATATGAGGGATTTTTTTAGTGGTTCACATATTCCTTTTCAATTTATGGTTCATAGTAAGTAACATTATTTTTTCTTTATTGGTCAATATTACAAGACTTTTTGTAAATCCTGCACAATTTTTTTCCACATGACTAAGATTAATTTGGGATACTCTTCAGACATAGAAATTAGAAGGATTATAATCATTCTGAAGACAATAGCCTTCCTAACAAGGGAATAATTTAATTTACATCCATGTGACTCTTCCCCATTGATATTACAGAAACATTGAGAACTTAATTATTTTCCAAGGTCTTCAGATAGGATGATGGTGAATCTCTGAAAGATTTGGTTTTACTTGGCATGATTTTTCTTTCTCTGATACACATCTCTTTGTTATTTTACTTATCATTCTTGCTCCCCCCCCCCTTTTTGGTAGTATAAAGCAACCAAGTCATTGGGAGTTAGATATTTTTCTCTACATTTATGTACAGTTATTTATAATCAAATAAATAGTAAGATATATTTCTCCCTGTGGAAAATCATGTAGCTGATATAAGTCCTCCATGGAATACTGTGGAACAAGAGATTTTAAGCATAAGGTGTAGGGAGTGGTTACACTCAAATTTGATATAACTTCAAAGCTATTTGCAAAGTGGAGAAAATTACCAGTGATGATACAGTTAAGAACATTATTTTTATTTCCCAGTAAGTAAATATTTTTTATGAATGATAATTTTGAAAATTGTATCTATTATCAGTAGTAACCATCAGATCTAAATGAATTCTCATGCAATCCACCAACTATTCTTCAAATTACATGTTATGAGAAGAGCATCCATTTGGGCAAGCAGATCTAATATTAGATCTGATCTAATATATAAACTGTTAAAATTGGTACTAGTCTGACATTAAAATCATTTGCAACCACTACATATGGATGGACCAGCAGGGGATAGGATGTCAGTTAAGTAAGGACCTAATTCAAAACACCATTGCCTGAGTTGCTGAGATTACCTCAGTAGAGAGAGATAACTATTAATTACAGGCAAAGTGCAGTGTTTAAAATAAATTGCCACAACTAGAACATATTGCTTAAAGGAAGAGTGACTTTACTCATGTTGCCTATAAAGTAATGAAAGCCAATCCCTCCAGCCCTCCTTTGGGTTTACCCCATTGAAGGCTATCTTCTGTTCCGAAGTGTGCATTAAAACCATGGATTATAAGCTTATTTAATGTCCAGAGTTTCTCAAAAGTTATAATTATCATATTTGAAATGAAGATTAAGAAGGAATCTTCCCTCCCAACATAGCAGGGAAATGTTTTAAACTTTATTTTGTAATTTAGTGGATAATGAATCAAATGAAGGATTGACCATAGGGAATCCTGAGAGATTACAGACCATTTTTCTAAACATTTCTTCCCTTGAGTTTCAGCACTATCTTCCAATAGCTCATTCTTAATTATGAGTGGTTCTACTCTTTTATGTTGATCATTGAATTCATAGCATCTATCTGTTGCCTATCAGAAGGATCTGTTGATGATGTTATCAAATCCACAAGCACTATGGATTGTTGCCTCTCTTGAATAATTTTGTCATTGTTACCCTGCATCTTCTGCCACAATCTCCTGATTGTTATCTTTATTCCTGAGACTTGGAATTGAATTATTTTTTAAAAAAGAAATTTGCTCCACTTTGAATCTGCTATATGGTTCAATAAATTAAATTATGCTTGTTGCTCTCCATTTTTTATTGGTGTTTAAAATGTTCAGTAATTCTGTGGCAGCTGCATTTGCTATCAACCTCATTTGTAATGCCTTTGGGCTATATAATATTTTTGTTTTATTTAGTGTGGTGGAGGATTTTAGAGGATAAAATTTCCTTCAGGACCCATTTCTAACACTTCCATTTCTTCTTTTGTGAATACCTTCTGCTCCTTCTTTTTTTGCTCAGAAAAACTGTATTTCATATCATTTGGTCTTGAGAATGATTGAACAGTCCATTTTCTTTATCACAAGTGAATTAATTATGAGTTCTGGCAATCTCTTGTACTGTGTTTTAGCATGGCACAAATATAAACCTCTCTGAAAATCCAAACAGGAATAACTTGCAATCTCTTCATATAAGCCTCACATTCTAATAATCATTAATGGCAAAGTGGTGCATCTAAAAGTAATTCAATTATTTTATTTCCAAAATAAATGGGAAGGCATACAATATCTTTTAGATTGACAGAATCTAAAGAATAGAATCCTGAATAAATAAATAAATAATCAAATAAATAGTAAGATATATTTCTCCCTGTGGAAAATCATGTAGCTGATATAAGTCCTCCATGGAATACTGTGGAACAAGAGATTTTAAGCATAAGGTGTAGGGAGTGGTTACACTCAAATTTGATATAACTTCAAAGCTATTTGCAGAGTGGAGAAAATTACCAGTGATGATACAGTTAAGAACATTATTTTTATTTCCCAGTAAGTAAATATTTTTTATGAATGATAATTTTGAAAATGGCATCTATTATCAGTAGTAACCATCAGATCTAAATGAATTCTCATGCAATCCACCAACTATTCTTCAAATTACATGTTATGAGAAGAGCATCCATTTGGGCAAGCAGATCTAATATTAGATCTGATCTAATATATAAACTGTTAAAATTGGTACTAGTCTGACATTAAAATCATTTGCAACCACTACATATGGATGGACCAGCAGGGGATAGGATGTCAGTTAAGTAAGGACCTAATTCAAAACACCATTGCCTGAGTTGCTGAGATTACCTCAGTAGAGAGAGATAACTATTAATTACAGGCAAAGTGCAGTGTTTAAAATAAATTGCCACAACTAGAACATATTGCTTAAAGGAAGAGTGACTTTACTCATGTTGCCTATAAAGTAATGAAAGCCAATCCCTCCAGCCCTCCTTTGGGTTTACCCCATTGAAGACTATCTTCTGTTCCGAAAGTGTGTGCATTAAAACCATGGATTATAAGCTTATTTAATGTCCAGAGTTTCTCAAAAGTTATAATTATCATATTTGAAATGAAGATTAAGAAGGAATCTTCCCTCCCAACATAGCAGGGAAATGTTTTAAACTTTATTTTGTAATTTAGTGGATAATGAATCAAATGAAGGATTGACCATAGGGAATCCTGAGAGATTACAGACCATTTTTTCTAAACATTTCTTCCCTTGAGTTTCAGCACTATCTTCCAATAGCTCATTCTTAATTATGAGTGGTTCTACTCTTTTATGTTGATCATTGAATTCATATCTGTTGCCTATCAGAAGGATCTGTTGATGATGTTATCAAATCCACAAGCACTATGGATTGTTGCCTCTCTTGAATAATTTTGTCATTGTTTCCCTGCATCTTCTGCCACAATCTCCTGATTGTTATCTTTATTCCTGAGACTTGGAATTGAATTATTTTAAAAAAAAGAAATTTGCTCCACTTTGAATCTGCTATATGGTTCAATAAATTAAATTATGCTTGTTGCTCTCCATTTTTTATTGGTGTTTAAAATGTTCAGTAATTCTGTGGCAGCTGCATTTGCTATCAACCTCATTTGTAATGCCTTTGGGCTATATAATATTTTTGTTTTATTTAGTGTGGTGGAGGATTTTAGAGGATAAAATTTCCTTCAGGACCCATTTCTAACACTTCCATTTCTTCTTTTGTGAATACCTTCTGCTCCTTCTTTTTTTGCTCAGAAAAACTGTATTTCATATCATTTGGTCTTGAGAATGATTGAACAGTCCATTTTCTTTATCACAAGTGAATTAATTATGAGTTCTGGCAATCTCTTGTACTGTGTTTTAGCATGGCACAAATATAAACCTCTCTGAAAATCCAAACAGGAATAACTTGCAATCTCTTCATATAAGCCTCACATTCTAATAATCATTAATGGCAAAGTGGTGCATCTAAAAGTAATTCAATTATTTTATTTCCAAAATAAATGGGAAGGCATACAATATCTTTTAGATTGATAGAATCTAAAGAATAGAATCCTGAAGCTGAACAACAACAATAACGAAAACTAAATTGCTTGCCATTTATTTATTAATTTTATTTATTTATAAAAATTATTGGATGCCCATCTAACCACAGAATAACTCTGGGCAGCTTACAATCATAAAAAGTATATTTATATGTGCACATTAAAACATAAATATTGAATATAAACATTAAAATCTAATGACACATGGGGTGGGCAGGGGCAGAGTGGTGGGAGGTGGGACCCGCTGTTACTCAATCAACCACCTCCATTGTGTTGTCTCCTGTTGGGACCCCAAGCTAACTGGCACAACCAGATCTTATGAAATGATAGGAAGGTTGGTGCCAACTTCACATAGGGAGTTAAGATGTTCTAGAGGGCAGGTAAAACAGCAGAGAAGGTCCTCCTCTTGTAGTCTGCTAACCAGAATAATCAGTCTGATGGTACCCATATATCTATATTATGTCATATATCTTTATGGATCTCATTCAAAACAACCTGAAATATCATTTGGGTTGTTTGCAAGATACAGAATTTATGAATGACCTCAGCAACTTGTATATACAGTCCATGAGGGAGAGAGGAAGTTTTTCCATTCTGTTTAATTGTCTCCTTTCTCTTCCCAACCTCCATTATTATTACATTTGTGATTTTACTCTACCAGTAATTTTAAACATCATTCTTATCCCTTTGTCTCCCCAATGACTTAGTCTCCAATTTTCCTTGTGATGATCTTAGCATATAATAATAATTTTTTTCAATAAGCTTTTTCACCTCATCTACTTTTTCTTAGCAGCCATTAGCAACTCATTTATTTGAAATTACTACTTGTATTGTTAGTAAACACTATTTCACCACCAAGACCAAATTCAAATCCATATAGGCATTTATTTATTAGATTCATTTGCTGCCCATCCAACCTCTGGGAGGCTTACACCATTAAAAGCCAATAAAACCAATGAGTAAATATTTCTAGTAATAATAAAAAATTCAGTTAAAAAATGGGGATGAAGGGAGAAGGATGGTGATGAAGGCAGGGGTAGGTGGGATCTTCTCTTACTCTGTCAACCACCTCCTGTTGGGGCCCCAAGCAGCTGATAATGGAGTCTTCAGGTCCTTACTGAAGGCTAGAAGGATGGGAAGTGTAACTTATTTTGCACCCATTTTTTGTATTGTATCTCATCCTCCAGGGATGAGAAGTTATTATTAAGGGAAATAAAGGTATCTTGTCTTAAAATACCTGAGATAAGGAATTAAACACTACAAAGGCTTCCATACAAAGTTTCTTTATTGGATTATATCAGGTATCCTCAAGGTATAACTCACAGTTATGTTGAGATTCATCTAATGTCCAAACTTTTCATTGTTGTCTTCATAGTGTGAAAAGATCTTCATCCCATAATGATACAGCAAGGGAAGACTCCAGCACGATGCTGAGTCCAGGCAAGAATGACCAAAACTCCCCCCAACCCAACCAGGTGTCAATTCAGTAACCAATCAGGATTACAAATGTGACCACATGACATGAATTACATTCCCATGAGGCATTAACTACATTTCCCATGAGGCATTCCCTTAAGGGAACAGCTCTCATTCCCAAACTAACTATATACTGTTTAACCAGCACAAAAGGGATGTAACTCATTTCACTTGGTTATAGCATTTCCCCTGTTCTCAGTTGAATCTCTGGAATTCATATGTGGTTCAGATATCTTTTTATATATCTTCTTATTTTTTCACTTAACCTGATTATCCCTCTTTACTCCATAGTTTCATTAGGCTGTTATACTTTCCTGTAGTTGCTACCTTAGTAGCCAGCCCTGGCCTAAACCATATAAGAAAATCTAAAGAAATTACTGGTCACAAAGAGATGCCATCCAAATTAGGGATATAAAAGTAGAGATCAAATTCCAAGCAAGGTATATAAATCAGAGAAAATCTAAACTTGTGGCAACTGCTGACAGAAGCCACTGATTTAATACCCTGCAACTTCCATTCTGTGTTATGTATGTATGCTTCACAACCATTACAAGTGATCTGTGAATAACCACACTTCTATTTCATGTTACTTGGCATTTCCCATCTGTAAAATAAATGTTTCTAAAAACTGGTATGTGAAACATGGAAAATTGCCACATGGGCTGTCTATCATATCAGTGTTGTTGCATGGCTGACACAATCATCATAAAGTGTCACAGGTAGTTAGCATGAAGGACTAAGCTATCACAGGGCCACCTTTGCAACTATTATTTTCACCTTGGCATTTTGGAATGCTAGAATGATTTAACAGCATTCATTTCCCAAAGGTATCAGTAGCAGCCTGAGGACCATGACTAGAGAAATATGATCTACATTTAGAAATGAGAGTTTGGTGTTAGATGATAGATTGACTTTAGAATGCTCTTACAAAGAGATAATAATGGTGTCTGTTTTCAATGCCAAAGCAAACATTCATTTTTCCCCAGGGATTGTAAATATTTAGGTTTTCTTTTTAAAAAAATATTTGTTGAAAATTTAGTTTCTCTTAATTTATGGTTTATTAATGTTATTACATTCACTTGGTTTATTACAATGTTATGTACCCTTTCCTACTCTGGAATCTGTTGTATCTGTTGGATAAATTGAAACGAAAATAGCATGTATCCTGGAGACAGGGAATTTTTGAAAGGAGCAGAATATGTGGAGAAAAACAAATGGTGGAGCCTTCTTTTTCCATTTCTCAACTAACAAAAAACTCATTGGTTTTGTAGGACTATTTCCTAACACAAATACCTA
Organism: Naja naja; assembly: GCA_009733165.1. Classification (NCBI taxonomy): domain Eukaryota; kingdom Metazoa; phylum Chordata; class Lepidosauria; order Squamata; family Elapidae; genus Naja; species Naja naja. The sequence goes on from CM019148.1 coordinate 279,513,115, forward strand.
TGCTGGGGAGGATTTTGGAAAAGATCATAAAGGACTTTGAAAATGAGCCTCTATTTCTATGCTGTATGAGTCCAAAGAAAAACAGTGTCCCCATTCATGATCCCAAAGAAAGGAAAGGAAGCTTATGTTGATATGTATGAGTAGGCAGGACACTCCCATGGGAAATGCCAAATCAAAGACTTTCAACATTCCAACTATTAAAATTTCAAGGCAGCTGGTGTATATCCTTTATCCTTGTTTTGGAGACATGTCAGTTTAATTCTAGGTTTCCCAATCTGCTCCCACAAAATGTATGTATCCCTCTGTTTACCCTAGGAACATTAACTACAGAGGAGCAAATATGGCAGATATTTGTGAAATTGCCAAGAATAGAAGCCAAAAGTAGGCATTAAAAAAAACCCTGTAGATTCCTCTCCATCTGCTGAGAATATGACTGGAATGCTCCTATGCCTCCTACCCATATGACTATGACATTAAGGTATTTCCCAAGACTAAATTGTTTATTGTAGGATACAGAATTAAGGAGAGACTAATCTATATCAATGTTTCTCAAACTTGGCAATGTTAAGACATGTGGACTACAACTGCCAGAATTTCCAAGCTGGCATATCATCCATCAATATTTTCTGCTACTGTTTCTATTTCTCAACAGTAAATGACTGAAACATAGCAATGAATTTTAAAATAAAATAATACAAAACAATCATAAATATTATTTGGCTGCTAAGAGCATCAACAATACTTTTGTTCAGGAATACCATTTATTTCATTATTAATAATCATGCAACTATGTCTTCTTTGCATACTCAAAATTTTAAGATATGCAATAAAGTAGAACACTATATATTATTCCAGATAGCTGCCCTGGGAAATCAGAATAAATTGCCAAGCTATGAATAACTCATGTGTGTTCAAATAAAAGAATCAAGAAACTTTTTACAAATTCAGAGTGTATTGACAGAAAATATTAACCAAGGTTTTCAAGCAAAGTCATCACTCTGTTGCTTTTACAAGTAGTCCTTGACTGTTAATTATAATTGAGTCTACAATTACAGTAATAAGTTATGGCTGTCATTAAGTTGGTCACCATAGGATCATGCCTGATTTTATGACATTTTTGTGGTGGTTTTTAAATGAACACCATAGTCATTAGGCAAGCGTGATGATTGTTAAGCAAACCTGTTTTACCCAATGAGCATCCCCCCCCAGAAACAAAATGTAAACATAGGAAACCAGCCAGAAAATAACCCCCATCAAAAATCATGGTAATGTGACAGTGGGAAACTGCAAACAGCCATAAATGCTTGCTATGTGCTCAAAATGTAATCACATAACTGTAGGATGTATGTGACTATTGGAACTGTGGAACTGGGTTGTAATCAGTGGTGGTATTCTACCAGTTCAGCCCGGTTCTGGCATACTGGTAGTGCCGAAGATCAGCTGGCAGAGAACCGGTTCACTCTGAGCCTCTCTGGTGCTCTGCAATTGGACCCACTCACCCCTGCTCCTAGGTCCTTTTTAACCTCTCAGCTGTTTGGCTCGGCAGAGCTGATTGCTGTGCTAAACAGCTGAGAGGCACAGTAGCTTAGTTTTTACTGTTTTAATGTGTGCGCAAAGCGCGATTTGGTGCACGTGCACAATTGTGACAGTTGCGCAATCCCACCCCTGCAGCCATATCCACCAAGCCACACCCACAGAACCAGTAGTGGGAATTTTTGAATCCCACCACTGGTATGGTAGTTTGCCATAACTTTGAATGAATATTAAGTGACTGGTCATTAAGTAAGAACTATCTGCATCTTTGATTGAATTTTTTAATATATTAACCTAGGGAATTCATTCTTATTTTAAAGTGGATGAAAATCTTTTCTCTCTCTTATGTAGTTTCTGGGAACTGAACCAGTATTTCTTTGCATATAGAATATGTGACTTTCTTTGGAAGGTCAATATAGAACAGGTCATCATGGAAAAAAATGGCTTGGCTGTGATATTCATGTCTGGCATTATAATAATGGTAAGAACATAAGACCAATGATGCTTCAGAATAGTGGCCAATTAGGTCAGCATTCTATTTCTTCAAAGTTGATTCATGTTCAGTAGAAAGTCACAAAGAAGATATTAAGGCAAGAGTCTCTTCCTGGCCATACACCTGTAATTGGTATTCAGAGGCGATTTCTATTGATAGTAGAGGTGAAATATAGCCATTACTATTAACAGCATTATAGCAGTGATGGTTTTACTGATAGTCTCTGTACAAATTGACATATGAAGATAAAGCATTCCATCTTTGTTGGCTTTCTTAACAGCTTCATGATGTTTTGCTTTTGTGATCATCTTCTTTTCAAGGTGCTGGTGTTGACCTATAAAGCCCTTCATGGCATTGTACCAGGATATATGTGGGAGACCCTGCTGCTGATAACAGCTTCCCGGCATCCCATGCACTCCCATTGACAGGGCCTTCTCCCAGTGCTGTCGACTCAGCAATGTTGGCTGGCAGTTCCCAGGGATAGGGCCTTCTCGGTGGGAGCACCCACCCTATGGAACCAGCTTCCCCTGGAGCTCCGAGTGACCCCTGGCCTCTGCTCCTTCTGCTGTGACCTAAAAACTTGGCTATTCTAACTGGCCTACCCGGACTGATGAGAGGGGGAGGGTTTTTAGCATAGTTTTAATTGGCATATTTATGAGACCTTAGGTTTAATATATTTTTTTAATATTTGTATATTTGAATTATTTTTACTTTGTAGGCCGCCCTGAGTCCTTAGGGAGATAGGGCGGCATATAAGTCTCATAAATAAATAAATAAATAAATAAATAAATAAATAAATAAACAAACAAACAAACAAACAAACAAACAATTACAGTCAAAGCACAATCCTTAATTAAGAGCATCCATCCAAATAGTTGCATCACTGTATATGCATTAAGCATACTATGTAGTCATCAAAAGATGGGGGTGGGGTGGGGTGGAGATTCTACCCTTAAAATTAAATAATCCATTTCATCACATTAAAGTTTCTTTTTTATTTAAATTCGGCCTATGTTTCCCCTGTGTAAAATATGTATAAAATACAAGTAGAAGTATACATATAATAAGTATGAGTATAAAATAAGGCTTTTACTTTTCAATCTGGGTGACTATAGTCTACTGACAGATCAGAGTTTACCATTTAAAGAGCCAAATGAATGGTGCCCAGCAAAGCAGAGATTCAGTTAGAACAAGCCAATTAGGTTTACTCAGGTATAACCAGATTTTGAAGAAATTTTGCTCCAAACAGCTTGGTATGAACTGTTGTGTTCTTTTTAAATCCCAAACTAATAAAGCAATTTATCAACAGTCAGTGTTGATAGGAGAGGAGAGATCCAGACCTCACCCACTACTTTATGGGATTCTGCAGGGCTTGGTATCTCTCCACTCCTGTTCAACATTTACATGAAGCTTCAGGGTGAAATCATCCGTCACCATGGACTGAGATATCACCAATATGCTGATCAGCTGTATGTCTCGGTCTGTGGTGAGTTAAGTGTTGCTGTGTCCTCCCTCTCACAGTGCCTGAAGGCTGTTAGGGGCTGGATGGGGAGCAATGGGTTGAAACTAAACCCTTGCAAGACCAAGTGGCTCTGGGTTTGGTGTTCATTGGCCCGGGGAGAATTCCCACCTTTGGTCTTGGATGGGATGGCACTACCCCAAACAGACCCTGTGCGTAATCTAGGGGTTTTCCTGGATTCATGACTCCTGTCGAAGAGCAGGTGGTAATCGTGGCCAAGAGGGCCATAACTGTGGGTTGTGCATCAGTTATGCCCCTTCCTGGACCAATATAGAGTCACTTCCTGCCTTGATTACTGCAACATGCTCTACATGGGGCTGCCCTTGAAGAACATCCAGAAGCTCCAGTTGGTGCAAAATTCAGCGGCCCACATGGTTTTGTGCACATCTAGGTGTACACATGTTTCACCTCTCCTGTGGGAGCTGAATTGGTTGCTGATTTGCTTCTGGGTTCAATTCAAGGTGCTGGTTGTCATCTTTAAGGCCCTTCATGGCTTGGGACCAGGTTATCTGAGGGGACGTCTCTTGCTGGTCACATCTACTCAACCCATTAGAGTAGGGAGGCAGGGAATGCTGCGGGTCCCATCCCTGAGGGTGAAATACCTGGTGGGACCCAGAAGAAGGGCCTTCTCCGTGGTGGCTCCCTCTCTCTGGAACATCATTCCCCAAGAGATTAGAGTGGCCCCCTCTCTAATACTCTTCTGGAAGGCACTGAAGACCTGGTTCTGCCAGCAGGCCTGGGGAACCCAGAGGGGGATGGAGCCCATCAAATGGCTCATGTGATCTGCTGTCGTCAGGTTGGGGGTGGGAGTTGGGATGGTTTTTATTTATTTTTTCAAGATTTTGTTTATTAATTTATTTGATTCTTTTTGTTAGTTTTTATTGTTTTTTATTTTAAATATAGTTTAACATTCTGTAAGCTGCCTCAAGTCACCATGGGCGAATAGGTGGCAATATAAATTCAATAAATAAATAAATTAAATTAAATGTATTAGTTAATAATAAGAAAATAAAGAGGCAATAACTACATTGCCATTTCTTGGCTATGATACTTGAATTCCAGATCTTCATTAATACAATCTCAATAATTCCTGTCCTACATATTGATTTGAGCTTCTGGAAATTATAGTCTAAAAGGGCACTTACCTTCCTCTCTCAGTACAGAGGGAACTGTGCTTATCTAACACATACTGAAATATTTACATAAATGTTTTACTTGTTTCTAGAAACAAGAACAAACCATCATGTTGTATAGGAAAGGTAAGAAATGGTAGACTTGGTTATCATATTGCTTTCATGTAAATAGACTGTGGTGCACTTTAGTGCATCATTAAGTATTTGAATCATTGATATTTGCAGAGAAAGAGATTGATAGGAGAATTGATATAATTAGCTTTTTCTACAGTGACCCCTTGTCCTGAACATGAGGCTGCCATTGTACAAATTGGTAACTTGTGCTGTCTGCTGATCTTCCTCACTCTTTTCTTGGCATTGTGAAAACTACTGAAAGTGAGGTGGAAAGGCAATAAATGACAAATAGGTTGTTCCACAAGCAGTATTGCAATCTTGTGTATGGATAATTTACTCCACCTACAGTCAAGCTACTGGCAAAGCCATAAATCCAACTAAGCATCATTACACTGTGGTAATGAATATCCTTTAAGGAACCATAGAATATTTTTTCAAGGATGAAGATATCTAGGGCAACTTTCTAAGAAATGAGGATATGATTACAGTGGTCACAACTAGTTAAACAAGACAGGGAAAGAGGTGGCTTATTAGAATTATGACTCAGAATTCTGACTCAGTTTACTAGAGGAGTTATACTAATATATAGCAATATCAGATAATATATGACAAACAAATGAATACTTATTTATTTAATTTTTGTCTCTACTCTGCATTGTGGAACACATGTTCATGTAGTATGAATGTTACTATGAAGTAAAAACTCCAAGCCCATTCTGAAAAGCATTCCTATTAATTTCTACAAAATATTGCTTTGGATCTTATAGAAGCACAAGCAACAGACTTATTTGCCATTTATTAAAATTGTCTTTTTTTAAAATCAGGCTGTAGGGAAAACATCTGAAGCATCATCTTAAGGAGTGCATTCATTGAAATGAATGCAAATGTTAAAACAGCACACACACAATCCCTTTTATTTCTAGACTCTCATGAAAGCCTTAAACCAGAAGGGGAGTTTTATGACCAGCAGAGATTTGCCTTGTTCCTGTGAGAATTGAAGCACTTATTTCACTTCATTTTTGAAGAGCCCTAAGAGATATGTACTGTAGCATTAAACTTTATAAAACAAAAATTATATGGGATAGGTGTTAAGATGGAGTTAAAAGATCACTCTAAAAAAAATGAAGTGTATGGAATGGATTACTGTGTGTTAGTATTCTATTGTGAAACAATCTTTTTTGAAGGCTCTTCACTCTTCACTCACTCTTCACTCACATTTTTCTCTGATTCTGATGTATTAATTTGTTTCCAGATATATTAATAAAAAGTGTATTACCTCCTATTTATTGCCATTTTTATTGCAATTCTTTCATTTTATTTATTGATTGTTTTCAATTCAATCCATTGTTTAGCTAGTATCTTAATTACATGTCCTAGAATTATATAAGTAATTTTTAAAATGGTCAAATTTCATTTTAGTAAAAATCTAATTATATATTCATCTCCCTTTCTCACTTATCTGTCTGTCTGTCTGTCTATCTATCTATCTATCTATCTATCTATCTATCTATCTATCTATCTACCTATCTCTACCCATCCATCCACCCATCCCATGTAATTTTATAAAGTGTAATATTAGCTAAAATAGAAACAAATGACTTGTATTGTTCAGTCATCAACCTCAGTATAGTAATAATGCTAAAACTTATATCTTTATGAAGTAAAAGTAAGCAATAATCCAGTGACATTTATAAAAAGGTTTTGCATTAAATGGGTAAAACCTTATTTAATGGAAATCCTCTTCAGTGGGAAAAAATGCAAAAGAATAAATTAAACTAGAGCGCAAATAGTGATTCTAAAATTCAAATAATACCTTGATGAGCTTTTCAGTCACCCATTTGCCTTATGAAAGCAAAGTGTAATTATTAGAGTAGAAGCTGAAATCTTGTTTTTCCTCCTCATTAAAACCCTAACAAAGACTTGTCCTACTTCTTAGTCATTTTGTTGATGAGCTTATTGAGATCGGTAGGACTATTAAAAGGTTTTTATTACTAGATAAATACCCTTTAATAATAGTTTGAGCTTGCCAATGCCTTGCCTCGGCTGTTTTTATTACTACTGTTGCAAACAAGAGAAGAAAGAATGGAAAACCAATAGTAAGAATAAAGTGGCATATTTAATCATGTTTATGGGCATTTGCTTAACGAATTTAGCCTCCTTCCCTTTATAATTCTCAGTAACTAAAAGATGCAGCAGGTTGCAGAACAAAGAATAATCAAGGGTTTCTATTTAGCCCTACCAGTTGATGGATTATGATATTGATTGGGCTTTTAAAAATACAATTTATAAACTTATAGTTTATGACTGCTAGAAAGAGAAAAACTCTTTAGGTTTAGGAGAAATAGAATAATATATTTTATATTGAATGTATGACACCCAATGAGATGAGTAAGCTAATATTCACATCCACCTATTTTTTTTTTGTATGCACAGGAGCAAAATTTGATTGGAATTTGATGTCAGTCAAGACCTCATACTCCTAGCTAAATTGTGTATCAACTATACATTTGGATTTAATAAGGAAGATTTGATATCTCTTTAGTGTCAATGGGCATCCTAGTGAAGTACCATGGAAAAAACATCAAGCAACCACATCTGCTAAAGGGGGTATATATGGAGAGGATGTATTTATGGAATCCAATCATTTTTTCAGGTCCATGATAATGGAAATAATTGAGGCTAATTGAATGGAGAAATGAGGAAGGGAAGGAGGGGGCTTGAAGAGGGATAGGAAAAACATCTGAAATTCAGACATGACCAAATCAGAGGAGAAGCTGAGATGATGCCTTGTTTTGCAGATTTATTTGTGATTTTTGAATCCCATCAGTGTTACTTTCCATTGACAATTTTTTCTAAATTGTCTTGTGAATGTTTCAATATGCACTTAGAAGAACTGAGCACCCCTTTGTAATTGTTTTTTTCTTGATAGATCTATTCTCAATTTTTCTAGGCTCTTTCTTTTGGCTTTTTAGTTGGTATTAGACCAACTATAAAAATTACCTATGTGTGATTTATAGCAATTCAGGACATAAAAGAAGCAATCAGCCAGATGGCGGGAACAAGAATTGCAGAAATCATAACCCCAAAATTTCCGAATACTTCCCCCCATGTTTCCCTCTACAGAAATTCGTGAAAATAGTTCAATCAATAGGTATTTTCTGTGATAAACAATATAGTCTCTATTTTTAGACATAATATGTTTTGAGTACTCAATAGGGAATTTTTATCTTACTGTGCTTCTAAGCTTCCCAGAACCATCTGTTAAATGTCCTTGAGAACAAAATAGAACAAGACTGGACAAGACTGATCCAGTAAAGCAGGATATTTTTTTGAATGTAAGGCAGCTTAAATATACTATTATATGACTAAGGAAACTTCTTGCCATTATATTCTCAGCTGAATTTTATTCACATAACAGATGTACAATAATATACTCTAATAATTATCACAATGAGTTTGAGGATAAACTTTTCTGAATACACAGATCAGTTGTCAACTTTCTTTCAGTACTTTTTTTGAACTGTTGAGGTCCCTGTAAAGCAAATAACTATCTGAGGCAGCTATATTGCATTTTTAAAATTTATATATTTCTTCAATTATTTTCAACTTGCCCTATATTGATGATCCGATACACACCCACACACGTGTGTGTGTGTCTACATTATACCGAACTTGGTAAATAAAATCCCAAAGTTCAGATAAATTATTTTTTGGAGTGAATAAAACTCAAAAGTTTGAGTGAGTGTAAGGACTAAAATGAAGGGTATTAATGTGATATTCAAAGCTATACTGATCAGTACAGGAAGATCAATAAAGTCTTTCACTTGGTATCTCTCATCCATTCAGTGCCAGGATGAGTGACTCCTATTTGTTCAAATGAAGGCTAAAATAACCTGAATAATCAATTTTTACTAAGAACCTCTGAATCTCTCCAAAGTTTCTTATCCAAGTAAAAGAGGGGCTTCATTGTCACTTTGTTTAAGAAATAAGTACCATCTCAAATACCACTTACAGTGGGAGTACATTGTATTGGAAGCACAAATACAATAAGGAGGGTGTTTTTATTTAAAGAGAATCATTTCTGATTATTGCAGAACATGAGTAGGAAGGATACAACTATATGTTATCTGATAAATTGTAGAGGATCACAGCCTCAGTGGCTGATGAAAGGGGAAAGAGGAAACAGGTGCCTGATATGACATAGTCAGACCAACGAAATAGGCAGAAATGGCTAATTATTCTGTCATTTTCTGCTGGAACAGGATCTGCTTTTTGAAGTCTTATGAAGCCCTGGTTAATTTATGAATCTTTCAAGTTTAGTCAGATTCATCTGGTCTTTTCCCCCCCACTTTGCTCTGTACAGTTGCAGTAACCATATCAACTTCTTATTCAAGATTCATGGAAATATTTCTTTTCATTTCCAAATAGGTGATCCCCTCTGACTTCTACAGCAGTGGTCCAAAATATATTAAAAACAAGGTATTTAAAATGAATTCCATTTTACTGGATTACAATTGTAAAATGAGACATTTCACCAAACAAACCTGAGAACTGACAATGGAGAACTTTTATGAGGTCTACTGCAAAAAAAAAAGTTTTTAACAAGACTTCCAATAACCTATTAAAGCCAGGCAATTTCTTGCTGCCTCAGATGCTTTCATTATCCTCACTGCAGTATTGATTCTTTCTTTACACTCTCCAAGAAGAATGCAGGTTATCTCAGTCCCAGGATGTTCCTTTTTTCCTATTCCATTTCTCTTTGGTTTAAGTTGCCAGCTCCTCAAGGCAGCCTTATGAATGTCCAATGACAAAAGGACTAAGCCACAAAGCCCCAGGTAGAAAAAAGAGACTACATCTTCATTTTCACTAGTCAGCTCCTTCAAAGCATCAAAAAAGAGTATAGAAAATATATTCCTTGTAATGATCCTCCACTATTACGAGTTAAACTATTACAAAGATATTTCCAGTGGTCACTTTTTTTCTGTTTATTCTTTTTGCATTTTCTGAATACAGTAGCAGTTGTTCTATTCACTGAATGTTTAAACATACAGTGGGAACTCTGCTTCCATTTCTGCTCCGAATTTATGCCTACAATGAAAGAAGATGAAACATTGCAGGAATGTTCCTAATCCTTGTGGGACATTAGATGGTAATCCTTTTACTCACAGCTTCAAAAACTGCTATTAGTGAGAAGAACAGTTGATTGCTAAAATTTCATCAAAACAAAATCAGTTCATAAGAACCATTATGTGGCAAGAACCTTGTCCCTCTGTATAAAATATAAATTGCTCGTTTGCATTCCTTCTAATTTCTGCTCTGCTCAAAAAGCTTTTGTTTTTGGATCTTTCATTCATCCTAATAGGGCCTGAGTGGCTGAATCCTCACTAACAGAATTGGCAAGATCAGCCTTGGGCAAAAGCTGCAAAAGTTAACAGGAAGTTTTCAGTAGTAGAAAAAGATCAAAATCAAGTCAAGTCTATAAAAGCTGGTTATGGAATGGAATTGAAAGCATATGTATTTAAAAAACATGTGAATTGAATATCAATGCATCTCAATTTTAAAAACAAAATGAAAGACTGTAATGGGCTGAACAATTTTCATTAAAATCATTTTCTGATTTTTTTTCCTGACATGAGATCATTGTTTTTCTTACCTGCCATACTCTGAAGTAGTTTCTTTTCTAGTTGCTTTTTTCCCACTTTTGGACTACCTTAATTAGATATATTTTGAAAATAATATTACTACTGTGCTGCCTAATCAGTCACTTTGGGCTACAAGATGATAGAATGGAAGCAAAACAAGAAAATTGAAAAGGGTGAACAAACATTGCAGAACTGAGAAATAAAACAAAATATCTTCCTATTCTGAAAGTATTTATTGCAGTCAATATTTATTTTTTAAAAAATGAGTATCAATAGCAATAACTGTTCACTATGTGTGTGTACTCTAGTTAAAAGCCCTAGTGACACAATTTGCCCAAATGAGATATAACATACTTTCCTTGATGTCCCCCAAATCTTTCACATTGATGTAAGTTATTTATTTGAATGCCAAGGCATGTTACAATTATATTGATTGAGAAGAAGTATATTTTTCCCATCATTTGGAATTGTTTAAGTCTATAATGAGCCAAACAGCAACCAAATTATTAGCAATAAACAAGTAAAGGGGAAAATAGAATAAAAGCATTTAATAGAACCATGATGTTTGCTATAATAATAAATTATGTGAATAGTGCGAATGAAGAAAACTTACCATGTTCTGAGTCTTGCACTTTTTATAGACTTGCCTGTACTATGTGAATGCTGATTCTCCTGTGATGCAAGGACTCAGCTGGTGGTCATTCAATTTTACCACCCCTCTTCTTGAGGTAAAACTGACTCCTGCTATATTACTGAGTTTTGTAAAATCATACTGCTTTTACGTTTTTACATTTTACACGAGTGGGTGTAGATGATACTTTGGTTCTTATCTAACTTGATTTCCACTCAGATTTCAGGTTTTATTCCAAGAGTTTTGTACTTAACAGTTCTTTTTCAGCTTCCCCACCTCCCTTCTTCAGATTTTGGTATTTTCACCAAACAGTGAAAATACCAAACAGTATTTTCACCAAACAGTGGGCAATGCTATGTTAATATTCAAAGTTGTCCTAGACCAGAGGTGTCAAACTCATGCCATCACTGTGGAGACATGTAACATATTGGAACTTCTCCCCCCTTTGCTAAACCAGGCATGGGCGTGGACAGCATGTGACGCATTTGGCCCACAGGCCAGGAGTTTGACAGCCCTGTCCTAGACTGACTATTAATAGCCATCTCGGAAGTTGAGAAAGGTAAAGGAGAGATGGAAAAGCTGACTGAAAGGGAAAGTTCAAGTCAAAAGAAAACAAGATACTTAATCAAAGATTTCTGTGACCCTGAGAGCAACAGAAGATGTCAAGCAGCAATTTATAAGCAAGGAACACATGATGTTTTCAGGGTCCTCTTGGTGTGGAAATGCTTAGCAGATTTATTAGAAACAGGAACTATATTATATAGTTCTACAACTTGGATTACATCACAATGCCCTTAATTCAGAGAAAAGAAACATTACATGTATTCCAAAAGGGTTCCAGAAAAAGTCCATTTTTATTTCCTAATGGGAAAAATAGTTTCTTCACCAAGAAAAAAAATGCCTTTGATATTTTTTCTACCCTTGTTTTTAATTTTTTTCTTTAAAAAATGGTTTTCAAAATCACCTTGGATACACTCTCAATGAATGCAGGAGAAAAAAGTAGAAACTTAGTGACTTGCCATAACCACATTTCATTCTTGTCAGGCTGTCCATGTCCATGTGCTCTAAGGTCTCAGGACTGATGGCATGCAAAAACTCTCCTGTAAACCAGGTCAGTTTTTTAAATCATACCATATTAAAGACAGAGAGACAGTCATTCCTGTAATCATTAGTTAAATGATTATGCAAGGGGAATTCATAATACAAACAGAGGTTCAGTTCCTCCCTCCCTCTCTTCTGCATTTTGCCTTTGTTCCAAAAAAAAAGATGATGTCATGGCCTAATTATCCTATCTTTCTGAGATAAAACTTTTTCTCTGCTTCAGCAACATCTCTAAAATCTCCCTACTTTCAACAGAATAATAAGAGCAACATCACAGCATTGTGCTGCAACCACATGCCTTTAGGGATGTGTTTGTGATGTTACAACATACCTAGAAAACAGGCAGGTTTAAATCACAATCAAGGACACTTTGTGCATCACTCTGATCCCCTTTTCTTTCTCTGAGATGCAATTGCCTGCCTGCAGCAACATTGTTTAACAAATTAATATGAGACGGTGCATATCCTAAGCTCTAGGTTGGTGTGCAATGTATCTATTAATAAATTCTCCGAAGTGCTAGTCAAAGGGTTAATTCAAAACTCTACTTTAGGATCTCCATTGGGTAGAGTGGCATTTGATCCTGATGGGGCTCAAGGTTGACTCAGCCTTCTATCCTTCTGAGGTTGGTAAAATGAGGGCCCAGATTGTTGGGAGCAATATGCAAATAATGCTTCTACATTGTAAACCTCCCAGAGAGTGCTGTAAAACACTATGGCGCAGTACAGAAGCCTAAATGCTATTGCCAGACAAACGCTATGTCATTCTCTCTCTTACATAGTCAATTGCCCTTTGGTGGTTTGAATCCTTGATCCTACTTCTCTTCAGCAGTCTAAGGTTGCCAAATTTCATCTTTATTTATAAACTATTTTTTTCTATTTTCCCACTCAGTTCCAACAGTACAAGATCCCTTCCTTTCTAGACTATTTCATATTTGCCTTCCTCTGAAAAACTTTCTCTGGGGGGAAACCTTATATCTCCCCCTCCCAATTCTTTTTACCTCAGGTTATCATCATAAATAGATTTTGTATGTTTAGTGGATCATATGATAAGTTGACAAATGATGTCCTCTTCCTTTCAGACATATCATGCATTTAGCTGAATGGAGAGTGGCTCTTATTCAGAACTACTGCACAATCATTATTAAACCATTATTTGCTTAAACATGTAGTGGGGCATAATGATCCCTTTCACACGATCAACTAAATGCATATAACTGGAGATACATATTAACTGAATTTTAGTTTGCACTAGACAACCTGTGATCCATCAGGTCATTCCTTCAGAGCTACTTCCTTATCTAAATAGAGAAACATGAGCTCATGAGCAGGAATTTTAAAAAAAAGCAGTAGTAATCAGAACAACTTCCTGTTGGCTTTCCCAGTGATGTTGCTTATGGGATGCTGTCAGGGAGTGTCAGAAATTACACCTCCTCCTTGTCTGAACCATGGAATTGCCTACCATTTGCTGTGTGATGCAGAACAGAGGGAGCAATTGATCATGGGAGACCACCCTACTTCCCATCTTGGCATGTTCCCAAGGGCTTCTCTTCCAGGAAGCAAGAAAGCTTGCCTGTTGAAATGGCAATCCACAGTTAGTCCTACCTCACCAGTAACTGTCCAAGTTGCTCCCTCATCCTCCCCTCACCAGCACTGCTGTTAAGATATTTCAAATTAAAGCCTTGGTTCCAAAGTAGCCAATCACTAGTACTTATGTCAAGCCTTGCCACCAGCTATTGTCAGACCAGAAGAGGTGAGATAGAAAGTGGGGAAATGCTCCTCCCATATTCTCTTACACTCTACAACATATGTGTTTCTGGGAAGTATAGTCAGAAGGTACAATGGCAATGAAGTAGCCACAACTTTCCCAAATGTTATTTCTATGGGAGTCATTGGTCCCAATATTTTTTAAGTTTATCTTAGGTGGCACCCAATTTTAATATGTAAGTAAATAAATTCCATTACATATTTCAAATATGATAAAATGACACAGACAAGTTCTATACACAATAGATATGACTCCTACAAGTAATTCAAACGTAAGGCAGAAAGGAAATCCACTTTATTTTATGCTTTCCCCCATTTCAAGGCACCTCTGAAGTGGTTTAACCCAGGGGCATCATAAATAGCTTATTCTGATATTGGATCTGTAGATATGGTGGAACCACTGGCTGAAGGGGAAGGCCTTCAGCCCTTACTCTGGGGTGAGTAAAGAGACATTTGAACTTAGAATTTTTGTGGGAGAGGAACCATCTGAAGTCAAACCCCTAAATCTTTTTCTGTCGTTTCCCAAGGGAAGGCAAAAGTCTGGTGAGATTCTTGTAACATAAGTGATCAACAATAAAATAGCTACCTGGGACTATCCATTGATAGTTCTGGTTGCTTGCGCCCACTGATAGTAGTTCCATGAACACATTGGCATTATATTTAAGTTTGCACATTTGGAATTAGACAATCTGCATTTCCTCCCCTTTTTTTCAAAATTACCTAGGTGCTCCTTAATTAATCCCCCATTCAATCTAGATTGCCTAAATGCAAATAAATATTTGTAACTGCAGGAAGCAGTATGGGAAAATAAATGGCATTACCTCCAGCATCAAAACAGAGAACTGCAAATGGTATTTTCTGTAGTGAATATTATGGTAAATTAATTCTCAATTTTCACATCTAAAATAGAATTTGCTACCTTCCAGAAAACTGGCTTCAGTTTTGGATGTCAAGCTCTATTTTCACAGATTTTTCCACCATCATTTGTTCAATTGTGATTGTCAAAAACATGCCATGGACACAGAATGCTGATGAAAAATAAATCAAAATTTTGTCAAGAAGCCTAGCAGATGTGAATTACTGCTCAGCGGGAAATATTCAGGCTATTTGTGGATGCCTAGAATTTGTGAACTCTTTCAAATGATACTATTATCCCAAATATGTATCATTCAAAATAGTCACCACATCTAATGTGCTAATGGAAAAAGCTATCTGTTATCATGGTATCAGGCCCATTTCTGAAGATACATCATTAAACATTTATAAACATTGAATATCCTTACAGACCAAAATAACTTTGGATTGGATCACAACATTGAAAGGTAATAGGAAGTCTGTTTCCTAGTATGATTTGATTGCTGATTGTACCCTGTGACTATCATTAAGTGTTGTACATTATGAGTTTTGATTCTTAACAAATGTATCTTTTCTTTTATGTATACTGAGAGTATTAACACCAAGACAAATTCCTTGTGTGTCCAATCACACTTGGCCAATAAAGTATTCTATTCTATTCTATTCTATTCTATTCTATTCTATTCTATTCTATTCTATTCTATTCTGTTGAAATAAAGATTGTTAAACTTCATGTTTAACCACAAATTGTTTCTTATCTGGTAGTAGTAGAAGACAGTGATACTTCTCTAACCTCTGCTTGCATTTAGCATCTGACAACTAAGAAGCAGTTAAAAATATTAAAGGTTGATCTTAAATATTTTCACTACTCATAATCATAGTACAAACCATATGAAAATTCAGGTTATATCCAATATTCTCCAGTTTAGGAAGTTAAAAAACACTGATATGAGCCGCAATCTTGCAGTGGCTAGAATGCAATACGGCAGGCTACTTTTGCTGACTGCCAGCTGACTGCAATTTGGCAGTTGAAATCTCACTGGGCTCAAGGTTGACTCAACCTTCCATCCTTCTGAGGTCGGTAAAATGAGGACCCAGATTGTTGGGGGTAATAGGCTGATTCTGTAAACTGTTTAGAGAGAGCTCTAAAAGCACTATGAAATGGTACATAAGTCTATGTGTTGTTGAAATGCTATTGCCATTGATTTGATCTGAACAGAGTAGAATGATTCCCCCAAAACCAGTTACTGCAGCATTGTCTTTTAAAAATCTTCTTAGGTGCTACTATTTCTGTTCAGCAGCATTTCATAGTTATTCATCTTTTTTTTCTGCATTACTCACATAAGTCAGGGATTGTGTAATCTTTACTCCATCTTTGTAAGTGCTTGCATACTATCACAGATACCCACACCCAGTCAAGATTACTGCTGATACATGTACAATGCTATCATGATATAAATTCCACCTTAGTACTTGGATCCTTACTTAAGTACCCAAGTCACAGTTTAGGGTCATGAAATCAAAATGGTTATTCCTTTACTTCTCTCCACCCCTAACACTTGCATATGCTCTACATATTAGGATGAGGTACATTCTCTTATTCTCAACTGACTTACTTGTTTTGAATGTAATTGTGTCCTGAATACATCTTCTCATTAGAGTTGAAAACACTGGTAAAACAAAGCTATACATCATAGGCATGTTGGAAACCCAATAACATTCTTATATAAAAAGGAGTCTCTAAATAGAATATTATGTACATGAAATATTGATACTACTAAAACTATCTTCTCTATTTGTTTGTTAGCTTTAACTGGGGAAAATAAAGAAACAATTATTTAACCAAAATAACTGAAAAGAAATAGCAATAAGAATGCTGGAAAGAGAAATAGCAACAGCAATAGCACTTAGACTTGCAGTGTATATACTACTTCATAATGCTTTACAGCCTTCTCTAAGCTGTTTACAGAGTCAGCATATTGCCCCAATAATCTGGATCTTCATTTTACCAACCTTGGAAGAATGGAGACCAAGTCAACATTGAGCCAGTCAGGATAGAATTCCTGGCAGTGAATACTGCATTCTAACCATTGCACTACCACAGCTCATAATGGTCTCACTTGTAGAATGCCAAGACCCATGACTCTTGTGGGAATGAAATTTGGGGAAGTAATGGTTGCTTCAGCACCACAGTACCTTCTGATTACACTTCCCAGAAACCTGTAGGCTGTATAGCACAAAGGAAGATAGAAGGGGTTTATCCTTGCCCTTTTCCCCACCTCCCTCCTACCATTGCACACAATTGGCTGGTGGCAAAGCCCAGCAGGTAACTGGCAATCAGCTGCTTTGGAAACAAGATTGAAATCTGAAATCTCTTAACAGTGGTGAATGGTGAGACAGAATGAGAGAACAAATTCAATGCCTACTGGTGAGGTAGGCTGGCTATGGGATGCTGCTGGTCAATGGAGAAGCCTCCTTCCTTCTTAGAGGGCAGGGATCTTTATGGACACTCCAGGAGAGAGCCAGGTGGTGTGCAAAACCAAGCTAACATGCTGGGACAATTTCCTTCCTTGTAATGAATGCCAAGTAGGAAAGATGCTTAGACAGAAAGAAAGGGTAAAAAATAGATGATGTACTAAAATAGACACTAAACATATGGTAAGATTACATCATGATAATAAATAGTACAGTAAAACAAATATGGAATTCATGCTTGGAATATTAAAAATATGAAACCCAAATCAGATTTTTATTTTTATTTTAAAGATCAAAATGCCAATTATAAAAGGGGCTTAGTAGAAAATTATGATGTTAACTCTCACATGGATCAGTGAAAATTAATAAATATTAACACTGACAAGGAGATAAACATTATTAAGATTATGCAGTTTATATGTGGAGAGAGAAAGAGCTGGATGGGGTTTTTTCCCATTTAAAATACTTGGTTGAGGGGAAGGATTTTCTTCTGGGGAAGGTGTGGAAAATAGCTATCTTGTTTCTGGAGTTCCTTTGGATCTATATGTTGAGATTGTTTACTTAGTTGTATATAAAAAGTCCATATATTTATGTTACTCATTAGCTTAGCTTAAGTGTGTACACACACACACACACACACACACGAAAAAACACACACCCTAAATGCAGCCTTTAGGAATTAAGAATTAGAAATACTTAATTAACTTATTTTTTCCTGTAGAGGGTTTTTTGTTTTTGTTTATTTTGTTTTTTGATAGTCATCATGCATGGATATTTCCCTAAATTCCATATTTTGTGTCCTATTTTTCCATATGGATACACAAAATTGCAAAGAAAAACAAAATATTTGCATGTTCAGTGTGTACGGTATATAGATGGACTCATATGGCTAGATAAAGGAAAGAAAGGGAAAGGAAAGGGAAGATTCCTGATTCAACTTAAAATGGGAAGCTTCCATAGTGCATTTTCTTTAAAAGAGCAAAAGCAGGGTAAAATAGACGATTTGTGTTGGCAAAATTATATGAGCTAAAGAGATGCATGTATGTGAGCATACATAAAAATAATATATATTGGAGTCATAAAGCTGCTTTCGTGAATAAGGTGCAGTATATCTACTCAGATATTTAAGTATTAACTGTTATGTATGTAGAGTTTAAAATGATTGGTTGTTGAAGTACAGAGTTTGAAATAAGTGGTTGTAAAAAGTGCGGGAATTCCCTGCACTCCGATTGGCTAGCAGCCGCGGCAGCCGGCTATAAACAGCTGCCACGGCTAAGCCATTTGGGTCCGTTCTGAGCTGAAAGTCACAATAAATAAGAGCTGAAGCACTCCGCATCCTGTCTCTCTATGCAAACATAACACTGGCGATGAAGGTGGGATCTACGAAGGAGAAGACGGCGGAACAGACGAGATGGCTGCACTGAACACACCCCCAGCCCCGTTCGATCCGAAGAACGAAGACTGGGAATCGTATGCCGACAGATTTCAAATGTTCTTAGAAGGCAATGATCTGGCATTGATTTCTGAGACACGAAAGAGAGCGGTTTTTCTGACATACTGCGGTCCAACAGTATTCAAGATGGCCAAGGCATTGGCTGCTCCTGCAGACGTGAAGGTAATGGCTTGGGCAGTTTTGGAGAGGCTATTGAGGGCACACTACGCATCCCAAGTATCGTGCCTCATTCGAAGGCATGAGTTCTACCGCCACGATCAAGGGGAGAATAAAAGTATCAGTGACTTCATGGCAAGTTTGAGACATATTGGGGGTGCCTGCAAATTCAGCACGCTAGAGGAGGCCATGCATGATCGTTCTGTGTTGGGCCTGAAGGACAAAGTGCTACAGAGCAAATTACTCATGAAACTAAAAATTACGCTGAAAGAAGCCATCAATGAAGCGATAGCAGCAGAAGCTACAAAAACCTCAGCTGCAACCATGAGGAAGATGAACAGAACAACTTCCCATTCTGATGGTGAGAAAACCACCACTACACACTTTGATGAACTAGAGTCTGAATCAGAATACAGCAGAGAAGAAGAAGAGATTAACAGGCTCAGAATGGAGCAGAAACGAAATGACCACAGCCGGAAGAAGCGAGATTTCCATTGCACAGGTTGTGGGGGAAACCACCCCCGCACAGAATGCAAGTTCCTGGACACCATTTGCCTTCATTGCAAAAAGAGAAGGCACATCGCAAGAGTCTGCAAATCATCCAGAATTCCACCAAACAGAAGGAAGTTCGTTTTGAACAACAAAGACAGAGAAGTTAAACCAAACAACAACAATGGAAAAATGGGGCGTGCCACAGAAGCAAGCGGAAAAACGAAACTCATCAAACTGTAACCATTGGTCATTCCTCATCATTGAACAATAGGAAGGTGCATGTCAAGGTATTCATCGAGGGAAGACCTTGCCAAATGGAGGTGGACTCAGGTTCATACCTTTCCATGGTGTCATGGGACACTATTCAGAGACTAGTACCAGAAATTCAGAAGAATGACTTCAAAAAGCAAGCGCTGACCCTCAAAGACTACCAAGGGAACAAGATTCCAGTAGCTGGAACAAGGAAATTCAATGTGAAATTCAAAAACCACACCAAAGTGCTGCCATTGACCATCGTAGATAAAGACCACCCAAGTTTGCTGGGGCTTGAATGGTTCAACCCTCTGGGCATCGAAGTGACGGGCATCAACCACGTGAGCAACACTGACTGGGAAGAGTCATTGAAGACGGAATTTCCAGAGGTCTTCAGCGACAGATTAGACAAGTACTTGGAGACCCCTATCACTTTCATTCTAGACCCCAAGGTACAACCAATACGGTTAAAACCCCGGTGGGTACCATTTGCATTGAAAGAAAAAATTGATAAACAATTAGATAAGCTGATAGCCCAAGGGGTATTAGAACCCACAGACCACTCCAGGTGGGAGACACCCATAGTTACACCGGTCAAAACTGATGGGTCAGTGAGGATCTGTGGGGATTTCAAAGGGACATTGAACCATGCGCTACAACAGAGTGCGTATCCGGTGCCAGTGGTTCATCACTTATTAACTCCTGGGCGGGGGCAACGTTTTCGCCAAGTTAGATCTTGCCCAGGCATACCAGCAGTTACCAGTAGACGATATAACTGCAGAGGCAAACCATTGTAACCCATCGGGTGCATTCAAATGCAAGAGGTTACAATTCAGAGTGAGTGTGGTGCCCGGCATATTTCAAAGTCTTATGGAAAGAATGTTACAAGGGTTGCCTGGGGTGGTGCCTTATTTTGATGACGTTTTAATCTCTGCTAAAAATGACACTCAGCTACGTGAAAGACTCAGAGAAGTGCTGACCAGGTTCAAAAAAGCAGGGTTAAAAGTCAAAAAAGAGAAATGTACACTAAGAACTGACAAAGTTGAATTTTTGGGCTATATGATTGATAAACATGGTATCCACCCTACAGAAGCCAAAATCCAGGCAATCAAGGAAGCCCCCAGACCAAAATGCAAAACAGACTTACAGGCATTTCTGGGGCTTATTAATTTCTACCATATGTTTTTACTGCAGAAAGCAACCACAGCAGAACCCCTACATAGATTGCTGGATAAAAAATCTGCATGGGTCTGGGGCAGAAAAGAAGAATCAGCATTTAACAATATCAAGAGACAAATCACTTCTGACTGTGTCTTAATATAGTTTTCTGAAAATCTACCTGTTGTATTAACTTGTGATGCCTCCCCTTTTGGAGTGGGGGGGGGTTCTGAGCCACAAGCTTCCCAGTGGAAGGGAAGCTCCCATTGCTTTTAATTCATGCACATTGACTAAAGCAGAGAGAAACTATAGTCAGCTGGACAAAGAGGCATTGGCAATTGTAGCAGCTGTTAAGAAATTCCACGAATACGTTTATGGAAGAAGATTCACCATTGTCACAGATCACAAACCACTTTTGGGAATTGTGGCCAGAGATAAACCAACTCCAATCATCCTGTCACCCAGAATGTTGAGATGGACTGAATTCCTTGCAGCATATTCATACAAGCTCATCCATAGACCGGGAAAGGACATTGGGCATGCAGATGCTTTGAGTCGCTGCCCACTTCCCTTGCGCACTGAGGACCCTGCTCCTGAAACTTACACGTTCTTCTTAGAAACTGTTGCCAAACTTCCTGTGCATGCTGCTACAATTGCTAGAGAAACAGCCAAAGACAGTGTATTGGCTCCTATTGTGGGTTGGATCAAGAAAGGTTGGCCACTACAAGACCTTCCTCAGGTCTCCCAACCCTTTAAGTCCAAACAAACTGAACTTTCTGTGTTAAGAGGGTGTATTTTGTGGGGTAACAGAGTGGTTATTCCTGCAAAACTGCAGAAAGAAGTATTAGAAATGTTGCATGAGGGACATCCGGGAATTGTCAGAATGAAGGGGTTGGCCAGGAGTTATGTATGGTGGCCTGGTATTGCCAAAATGGTTGAAAACTGGGTTGCATGTGTACCAACTGTCAGGAGACTAGGCCTGCAACACCTGTCACCCCTAAACAGGAATGGGAATCTCCTAGGGGCCCCTGGTCCAGGATTCACATAGACTTTGCTGGCCCTTCCAAAGGGCATACCTTTCTCATTGTGGTAGATGCCTATTCTAGATGGTTAGAGGTTATCCCCATGTCCTCCACCACAGCAGACACTGTTATCAAACAGTTAAGGAAACTTTTTGTAACTCACAGTCTACCTGACATTATTGTTTCTGACAATGGTCCCCAATTTACTGCCAATCTTTTTGAATCTTATCTGGCACAACAGGGTATCAGGCATGCCCTTACAGCCCCCAGGCATCCCTCGACTAACGGCCGGGCAGAACGCATGGTACGTTTTACTAAAGAGAAGCTGCAGCAATTAGGTCCTGGGGACATCACTGAGAAAGTAGACAAACTGCTCAGTATCCAACACATTACTCCTAACCCATCCAATAACCTAACTCCAGCCAAGCTATTGATGGGTAGAAAACTCAGGTTTCCCCTTGACCCCCTTCATCCCACTTACGCACCCAATGCTCCAGTAGATTCCACTAGCAAAACTCATAGTTTTTATGTGGGTGATCATGTTTATGCTAGAAACCTTGTGGGTGAACCTTTATGGATTCCTGCAGAAATAATTCAGGTTACAGGGCCCAGGTCTTACAGGGTT
This sequence comes from Naja naja, assembly GCA_009733165.1. Taxonomy (NCBI): domain Eukaryota; kingdom Metazoa; phylum Chordata; class Lepidosauria; order Squamata; family Elapidae; genus Naja; species Naja naja. The sequence continues at coordinate 279,535,532 of CM019148.1, forward strand.
CAGACTGAGGATGGTGTTTGCTGCAGTAGGCACATAGACCAATTACGGTCCAGAAAGTCTCTGGATCATCCCCATAGTACCTCTTTAGACTCCCTACCCACAGCCTTTTCTAGGGGGGAAGAGGGTGACAATGAAGGTGATGAGCAAGTAAGAATCAACCTCATGTGTAATGAGCTAACACGACAGGAGCTATCCCAAACCCTATCACAGCCCCAACAACGTTTATCAAATATGGAAGATTGCACAGCAATACCAGACCTAGAGGATAACACTGGGTTGGAAATGGATTGGGAGGAGAGACCAGGTTGTAGTAACCAAGCCGGTTCTACTGGCACAAAGGTCCAAATAAGGAAATGTTATCAGATAATATGCCTTCCTCACAAGGAGAGGTCCCCAGAATACCAGAACTACGCAGATCCAAGCGTAACTGTAAGAGCCCCACCTACTTACAAGAGTATGTTAGATAGATGGAGTTTGAGTATGGACCAAACCTAGTGGGGAGGGGTGTTATGTATGTAGAGTTTAAAATGATTGGTTGTTGAAGTACAGAGTTTGAAATAAGTGGTTGTAAAAGTGCGGGAATTCCCTGCACTCCGATTGGCTAGCAGCCACGGCAGCCGGCTATAAATAGCTGCCGCAGCTAAGCCATTCGTGTCCGTTCTGAGCTGAAAGTCACAATAAATAAGAGCTGAAGCACTCTGCGTCCTGTCTCTCTATGCAAACATAACATTAACAATCAATATTCTTAGAATACTTTACTTTGAAATTTAAATTTGAATGTTTTTTTTAACATAAGCTTAAAGTTTTCTTTTTCTTCAGACAGCCATTACATTTGACATGTCACCACTGCCTCCTTCTATGTTATAAATTCTACTTGTGGTTTTCTATTGAAGAGAAAAAATGGCCAATAAATGTTGAGAGTTTTTTCAAAAATATATTTTTAAGAATTAATATGCCCTCAGATACCTTGTTATACAGAATCTATTTCCTCTTTTTCAATGTGCCTGAAATGTCTTTTTACTCATAAATTTAGGCACTACTGTTTGATGCTAAAATAATTGATTTCTAATATTTAACAGAGATCACATATTTTTTACTTCTATTGATTTATTATATTCTCCATGCAAATTAATAATTTATTCATGTCCCAACATTTTTTTCAAAAAGAAAATATATATTTCAAAAATGCAAAACAGGTTATGACTCTTTATCCTAATGTATTTATTATGCCTGATTAAGTGAATCTAAGTGTAAAATCTCATATTATTGTAATATGATAATACCATTATATATTTCAAAAGAGTGGGAGCATAAGTTAACTTAATTTATCATTCAGAAATATGAGTAAATTTTTTTAAAATGTATGAACAACCTTGCGAAACCAGAAATTACTAAGTCATTTTTCAAATTAAGACCTTGTTGGGCTTTTCTCCATGCCAAGCTACAAAGCTATCTAAGTATCCTTCAGCTGGTAGAAAGCTATTCCAACCTAGTATCCGCATGAAAGAATTTAAACAGGGCTAATCCTGGACTGGGGTACAGCCAGGTTTCTAAAACTTGCTTAGATAAAGCCAGAGTATTTTGATTATCTGGCCAGAGTGTGAATTTTCTATTTGCATTCTACAACTGAATTGTACTTGCATCTACAGAGAATGAAATTCCAGAGCTTCCAATCTGATCTTCAAAAGCTGCCTCTAGAGGAAAGCAACACAACAGTATATTTTAGAGACAACAAACAAATGCACAATAAAGGCTAGACCTACTTTTTCAAGGGAAAAGCAGAAGCTATTTGTCATCTTGATCTTCGGCAAGCACAAGGGCCCACTGGAATCACTTGTGCTTTACGAGATAGTACTTACTTAAAGAAAGTCCCCAACTTTGAACTTGGATAACAAGAGCTAAACTCTGAATGCTGACTGGTATAATGGCATGCAAATCCAGATCATTGCCTCTGTTGCTGACCATAGCCAGAGCTAATACAATTTCAACAACTTCTTAATGCTTAGTGAGCTTTTTGTAGATTCTTTGCATAGTTATTAAAGTGGCTAGCTAGTTTCATTCCACATAATTCTATTTATGTAGCCTTACCGTAAGTAGATTTAGCACTTTGTCATGTTTTCTATTTATTTGGTTTACTCAGGAGGGATGACATCAATCTTGATAGTCTGAAGGTACAAACTTCCTGCCATTACTTTTAACTGTCAGACTCGGAACCATTAAGGTGGTCTTTCCTAAGTTTCTTTCTATGACTAGTTAACCTTCAGAGATTCTCATCTCATGTCTGATTGTTACCTAGGCACTAGGCAGTATCTCTTTCCCTTGTCCCCCAAGGTCATCAGCACATTCTATGTAGCAATGATAAACACATGTGTGTAAGAAAGAGTGCCTGTTACTGCTCACACAGCTGTATGTTGAACCAGTTGTAGCTTCCAGGGCAGCAGCATAGTACACATTGCAGTTGTCCAAATGTGAATGACTAAGATGTGAGTCACTTTTTGAAGGCCTCCAAGTTGGGGAAAAAACCCACAACTGGAACATAAGATCAATCTGTGGAAAGGCCTTCCTGGCCATTGCTGTCACCTGGTCTTTGAGTAGTAGCTGTGAGTCCAGGAGGACCCCCAAAAGACAATCTAATTTTTTTAAAACATACATGTGTATTATGTAATCTTCCCTGGACACATTTGGCTGTGCCTTATCCTTTCTCTCAAACATATGTAAATGGATTCATGCTAGGAATGTTCATTATTTCATTAATGCAATTGGAGCATGTAACGCCAATTAACCTTAATGGCAGGTGCTTGTGGAGCCTTACGGCGAGATTATATACCTGCTAATTTAATTCACTCCTGACATAGAAGAACTACCAACATTAAGAAAGAAAAAGTTGTATGAGTGGCTGGCTGCTTTAACTAGGAAATAATAGGAGCTAGAGCAGTGCTTTGCAGTTTTGACTACAAACAGGGAATGAGGGGAAAAAAAGAGATAACAGCAACTCAAGTTTATTTCTAACCTGGGGACAGAATGTACTATTTAAGAATCACTGAAGGGTAAGGATTTTTTTAAAGGCCTCTTCAAAAAAAGGGTAGGCATTATATGACATTTAAAGAGGTTTCTCGAGGCAATTTTGTCCCAATGAGCTCCTGTATATGATGGGTCATATTCCAGTGTTGGGGTTGGAGAAACAAATATCTTTTTAATAATTATTATACTCTTAAGTAGCTCTCTTCCTGATTGAATATATGTATTTTCAATGTGACTCTTTTGATCTTTTATAATCCTTACTGTTATGTATGCAGGTTTGAATGTCATTGGTTTAATTTGAACTGTTCTTGTAAAATGTCAGAAATGATTGGTTTAAAAAGTGTGGGAAAATCCTGCACTCTGATTGGCTGGCAACTGCGGCTGCTGGCTATAAGTAGCAGCCGCAGCCCAGCCAAATCGGGTCTGTTATGAGCTGTAGTCACTAATAAACTCTTCACTGAAGCACTCCGCGTCTGACTCTTCATGCAAACTTAACACTTACCAAACTAGAGCACAGTGAATTATATAACATAGTTCATATTCTCTGGAAATGTTTTTTTTCACAGTCAAACGTGAGAAGACTCTGAACAGTACTAAGCTGTTTCTCTTAAAAGAAAAAAGGAGGTGAATTATCACTACCTATCCTTGCCAAATTCATATTTGGTTAATTTATTCCTTATAAAATTTATTTTGCCCAAGGACTCTCTTCAATGAGCTCATGAAGTCCTTCGTTCCTAATCCTTTACTCCACATACTTGTAAACTGCTCCAGAAATTAATCTTGGAAGGACTCATGGAAGACTACTTTTGTATATGGTAACAGCAGTGAGACCACAATATGCAGAAAGATGGAAAAATTCCAAAATATCCACAATGGAGAAATGGAAGTTGAAGTTTATAGAATTTACACAAGAGGCAACATTAACTTGCTAGAGCAGGAAGAAGATAACAAATAATTTAATAGAGAATGAAAACCCTTTACGGACTTTTTGTTGAAAATGAGAAAAAAATGAAGTGGCCACTTACAAATTTGATTATTAGAAAGGATAAAATATGGGCAAAGGGAATTATGATTTAATCTTAAAAAGTGAGGATAGATGATGAATGTATTTGTGTCCTGTAGAAGATTGGAAGAAGCCTGTCTTCTCTTTTCATGAAAATGCCAATGTGTGTTCGAGTATTCACTTGCACAGTGGTTAGGATTCAGCGCTCTCGCCATTGTGGCCTGGGTTCAATTCCCAGTCAGGGTTCTGACCGATGCCCTAATCATATCATGAGCCTCAAGCCAAGCTTAAAAAAAAATCCAGTTATTTATTTATCATGTCAGCACGGACTAAATGAAGCCAACTCTGATGTCACTTAATTCATGCTTTGTCTCTGACCCTGTTTCCCCTCCCCCCAAGATGTGTCATCAGTCACATTCCCCAATGAAGCAATTTCGCAGATTGTAGAAGTCACTCCCTCCAGCCACTGTTGATCTCTATGGAGATGACCTTGATGTTACTGACTGGAATGTACTTTGTTTTGACTGAAATGTAAGTTCCTTGACCAACTGCAAAGTTCGATTCCCCATCCCCCTTGCCTATGTCAACTTGAGAGTGGGTCAGGAATGCTTTGTGAGTTAACAATGTATAAATTATCTTTTGATATTTGCACAGGAGGCATATTTTCAGTTTCTGTACTTGTCAAATCTCAAGTAACTTTTTGCAATAAGATTTTGGTTGTCATTCAGATGTAAATGACACAAAATTGTGCCCCCAAATGGTGGCTATCTTAATTCTCATGAAATCTGAAAGTTCTGAATATGGCTAAGGAAAGTCTATGAATTACCCATATTGGGAAGAGACTATACAAAAATCTAGAGCAGTGGTGGCTAACCTTTTTGGGCTCCTGTGCCAAAAATTGTGCACGTGCTTGCACTCTCACGCTTGCGTGGCAGCACCCAGAAGGCAATGCATACCCCCCATGCCCCCTACGCATGCACACACAAACACCCCCACCCACCACCGCCACCCCCTTACCTGCCCTGCACCTCACAACTGATTTTTGGCCAGTTTGAGGCCTTTTTTGGCTTCCCAAAGGCTTGAGGAAGGCTTCTGCAGGCTTCTTATAGGCTGAAAATTAGCCCTGTTTGTCACTTCCTGTTTTTCCAAAAATACTGGAAATGATGAAACGAGGTTAGTTTTCGGCCTACAAAGCTTGCAGAAACCTGCAGAAGCCTTCCTCAAGCCTTTGGGAGGCCAAAAAAGGCCTCAAACCAGCCCAAAATCAGCTGTGAGGCACACACAAGTGCAGTAAGGTAAGGTTGCCTGCAGTTCATATGCTGGCACATATGGCTCGGTGTGCCACTTGTGGTACGCGTGCCATAAGTTTGCCATCATGGATCTAGAGTTTCTGAAAAGTTGGTGCAACAAGAAATGCATCATTTTGAGTATTAATCTCTATCAGCAGCTGACATTATTCAAGAAGAATTGCTGAGAACAAACCAGTTTTGAAACTCTTTCTACATAATTGCATGCCTTTGCTTATTCCAGACAGAAACCTTTTAGGAATACCTAAGAACAAGTCTTCTTTGAAGACTGGACTTGAACCCAACTAAGATGCAGGCAGACGCCTGTTGGAATCAGAGTTGGATTTATTCCCTTAACTCAAGTAAACTCTTGGGTTTCAAACATTGCCCCCTTAGAATTCTAAAGGACAGCCTTCTTGAATTCTTAGAGCATCATCTCCTACTGATTTCAGTTTCACAACCTGGAAGAACCATACAGTTTTACCTGATCAACCAATCCAGTTCAGGTAAAGAATCGTGTATCAATGCCCACCCACTAAACTGGTATCAGCACCCAACTCCAAGGGAACCATGGCTTCAGGGAGCTGCTGTAGGTATCGCCTATGTTCTACCCACTCTTTCCAGAAACTTCTTAAAGTTCTGTCTACCACTATTATTTTGAATGCCAGGACTATGGCAACAGTATAATCCATATATTCTCACTCCCTCCTCCATTTATCATCTAGTTTTTTAATTCTTTCCTTCCTTCCTTCCTTCCTTCCTTCCTTCCTTCCTTCCTTCCTTCCTTCCTTCCTTCCTTTCTTTCTTTCTTTCTTTTTTCCCTGTCTCTTCTGTACTCTATTTATCCAGTACATACAGGCTAGTTTTTCACACACATTTCTCCTCTATCTTAAGCCAAACTGTTAAAAGCTCCCTGTTCCCTGCTTTGTCTCTGACAAAGAAAAGGGCTGTGCAGAGCATATATTGCACTTGCTGTCTTCTCTGAAGCATGCTAGCCTCTTGGGACTGTTTCCTGCTTTTCCCTCAATACCACTTAAAGATTTTTTTTGATTGAACACTATTTCTCCAGTTGTTCTGAAGTTCCTGCCTTCTTCATGTCATTTTCCAGTTGCTGTTACTTTCCCCTTGGTGGTTCATTACAAATGGCTTCATGTATTTATTCTATTATGTCAATGCATTTCATTATTTTAAGCAGTGTGTTCTCACTGAATGTTATTTCTCAATGACCACTACCTTCTCTTTCGCTATCATTTTCCTTTGATTTATTTTTATTATGCTAATTTTTAGTAAGATTCAACCTTCTTCTGTGAAGTGTTGATGGTTGCCATTTCAAATCTGCTGTGGAATGCAGTTTTTAAATATGATATAGGGTTTTGTTTTTTTCTTAAGAAAATACTTGCTGATCTTTTCTGAACTGTCCTTGCAATACCCAAAGGTGCTTTTTCAAAAGGCAGCTGGACTTCTTGTTTTTGCTTGAAGATGCTTCGCTTCTCATCCAAGAAGCTTGAGAATCTCCATAAATGTCCTTGCAGAACATTATTCAAATATCCAGTTCAATGGGTGATTTGCAGTCACTTTCTTAGAACACAAAATAAATTAATGATGATCCCAGGTACAATAAGCTATTTGGAGCTTCTTTGAGAAAGATGGAATATAAAGATAGAATAAAAATATATTGTATATGGAGCGATTTGTAGATTTATTAATTGATTGATTTTCTTATGTTGTGTACTGTCATATATCTTATATCTTTAAAGCTGTAAGATATATGATGCAGAGAGGTATAAAAATATTAGTAAATCAATCAATCTACCTAATCCCTGATCTATTATATATAAGTGACACTGCAATGCTTTAACTTGTCACTCTCTTATTTTCTTCTTTCCTCTACTGCTTTTCTTGAGTTAGATTCTTGGGACAAAAATACATCTTCTTTCATACATGGCCAATGATCACATAATGAAAACAGTCAAAATAACAGTAGTTTTAATGGAAGGAAATATAAATCTGTGCATATAGTATCATCTGTATAATATCATCTGTAGAGAGAAATCAGAGAGCGTGGCCTGTTTCACATTGTAATGTGAGCTGACCTAATCTGCACTTCCTGAATTAATGTACCTACCAGAGTTAATTTTCTACACTTTCCTGATTTTTTGTGAACTAATTTTCAGAGCTGAAATATGCACACAATATGCTTCATTGGAGAAATTGTCTATAAAGCATGCTTTAGGAAAGCATGCATACAAAAGAAAAAGAATATGGAGAAAAGAATATGAAAACTTTGACAAACTTAAGCAGAAACAAGTGGAACCAACAAATGTTTCTCAAAATGCAAATACTAAAGGAAGTCAAATACATTCAAGTGATCTGGCATTTTTGGTGAAACATACATAGTCTTTCCTAAGTTTTTATCTCTCTTCTTCTTTTCTCTATATGGACAGGAAGGAAACATTATTTTGTCCTTGACAGTAGTAAATCTCACCCATAACACTTTAAGCCTATGCCTCTACTCAATGTTTCTACAGTCAAAATTATATTTCTTTAAAATGGCTTCTTCTGGAGAGAAGATCTTCTTAGATGTCTTTTAAATCTTCCAAAAAAGGAGCAAAAAACAAAGCACACCAGTGAAGCTTTTTTTTTGCAACCCCCAGAACATGAAAAAAAATAATGAAAGGACATCTAATTCAAAATCTTTCTAACACTAAGTTTTTGTCAATAGCCACAAACCTTTGACTGTCACAAATCTAGAATGGAGTAAATAAACTTACTCACTTGAATGATACTCAATCATATAGTCCTTCTGACTCTGGTGTCATGCCCCTGGTGGAGACTGACTCTGAGGGAGAGGAGGAACAGCCAACAGGGAGTGGAAGTGTGGCTCCAGAGGTGGTGGAGGAGGCTGGGGAAGGGCAGAGGCCAGCTGAGCAGTCAGAGGAGGAGCCAGGCCCATCCCCTATCCATCCTAGGGCACGCAGGGAGGAGAGGATAAGGGAGAGATGTGGT